>CANNZV010004369.1:68212-96513 GCA_947561585.1 Caprella mutica | reverse complement strand
GTTGGCCTTGTTGGCCGACGACCATGATCACCGACGAACTTGAGGCCGAACTGTTGGCCAATGCCGGGGTGTTCAACGTGGTGCTACGGCGGGACGAAGTGCGCCAACTAGTGCTGTCCTCTCCGATGCGGGCGAAATATATCAGACGTTTGATCTGCGCGATGTAGGTGCGTGGGTGTTGATCCGCGATGCTATGGCGCGGCTGGCGGACCCGGAAAACCGCATGATACGGGTGATTGGACATCCGTTTCGTGACGCAGGTCAGTTGATCGAAGTGACGATGGACACTGAAGACCTGCGTGCCGCTCTGATCGACTATGGCGTGCGGATTCTGATCCTGTCTGCCGTCATCTCTATCATCACAGCGTTCTTGCTGTTCCTCGCGGTCCGCGTGTTGCTGGTCAAACCCATCAAGGGAGTGGTCGGCCACATGCAGGGCTACGCAGATTCGCCGGAAGACGCGCGCCGGATCATCCAACCCAGCGCCGGGATCAAGGAACTGCGCGAAGCCGAAGATGCGTTGCAGTCTATGTAGACGCAGTTGACACAAGCGCTCAAACAAAAGGAGCGTTTGGCACAATTGGGTGGGGCCGTTGCACGCGTCAGTCACGACTTGCGTAATATCCTGACCTCGGCGCAGCTGTTTACCGACCGGATCGAAATGTCCGAGGATCCGGCGGTCAAACGCATGGCGCCCAAGCTGGTGAATTCGATCACTCGGGCTGTTCATCTGTGTGAAGGCACGCTTGCTTTCGGCAAAGCCGAAGAACCGGCCCCCAGCCTGATGCTTTTCAATCTCGCAGAACTTGGCAACGAAGTGCTAGAGGCCGAACGGCTGGCGATTGCCGATGCCGATGTAAGCCTGTCCGAAGACGTCCCGGCGGGGCTGATGGTTCGGGGCGACGCGGAACAAATCTACCGTGTTCTGTCCAATCTTGTGCGCAATGCAAGGCAGGCGATTGTGGCCAGTGGCCAGCCCGGCGAAATCAATCTTGCCGCGCGCGAAGACGAAGATGCATGGGTGATCACGGTGTCCGATACCGGCCCCGGATTGCCGCCAAAAGCCCGTGAACACCTGTTCCAACCGTTTCAGGGCGGCGTGCGCAAGGGCGGGACGGGCTTGGTCTGGCGATTGCGGTGGAACTGATACGGGGCCACGGCGGCGCGCTGACATTGGACAGCAGCGACGACGACGGGACGGTTTTTGAGATCCGTTTTGCCAATCGGCACTGCAGCCTGACTTTTTCTCAGATTGCCTCTTGCAAACCCCAAGTCGGCGTCTAAATCCCCACCTCACGGACCGATAGCTCAGCTGGATAGAGTACCTGACTACGAATCAGGGGGTCGGGGGTTCGAATCCTCCTCGGTCCGCCAGCATTCAGGGGTCGCGCTGCAAAGGCAGCCGCGACCCCGTTCATTTCCGGGTCACCTTTTCATGCCAAGTTGCGGTGGAATTTGGCGGCCCGCGGCAAATGCGCTATGCTGAATAAAAAAAGGAAACGATCGATGCCCGAGATCGGCGAGCAGATTGCAGCACTGCCAATGCGCTGGATGAAAAAGGAAAATTGCGTATCCTGATGGTCACGTCGCGTGACACGGGCCGGTGGGTCATGCCCAAAGGCTGGGAAATGGACGGCAAGAAACCTTGGACGCGGCCGCGATTGAAGCGATGGAAGAGGCGGGCGCCAAGGGTATATCTCAGAGGAATGTATTGGCACCTATCGCTACCCCAAAATCATGAACGACGGGCGTATTGTGCCGTGTGTTGTTCGGGTTTATCCGATGATTGTCGAAAAGCTGATGCGCGACTGGAAAGAGCGCAAGCAGCGCCAGCGCAAATGGTTTTCGGCCAAAGGGGCGGCCAAACGTGTGGATGAACAGGATTTGTCCGAACTGTTGATGCGCCTTGCCGACAAACCCAAGAAGGAACCGGTCATTCGCGAACTTCTGAAAAGAAGCGTCCTGAAACCGTAGTGTCAGTCCACTGGCAATCCGCTGGGCACCCGATCTGGACGGCCAAGCGGTAGCGCCTCAGCCGATGCACCTGTCAAGGCATGCAGGAATGCTTCGATATCTGCCACCTCAGCGTCTGACAACGGAACGTCATCAACTTCGATCGCGGCAAGCTGGCGGTCCATTTCCATCTGATCTTCACGGATGATGAAATCATAGTCGTCCAACCAAGGTACTTTTGGCAGATGCGCATCATCGGGCGTCCATCCCGCAAGCGCTGCGCGCGGGGTGGCCATGTGGCGGATTATGCCCTGCAAAGTCGGGTACGCGCCGTTGTGGCCATACGGCGCGGTCAGGGCAATGTTGCGCAAAGGCAGCGTTCTAAACTTGTACGCGTCACTTGCGTCATCGGTGACCGCCACGGCGCCCACGTCCCTTGGAATGGGGTCAAACGCGCGTGTACGTCCCGGGCCAAACGCGGGCATGCCCATCGCATGAAACCCTTGATCGCTGAACAATGGTCCGCTGTGACACGCAGAACACCCCGCCTTTCCAAAGAACAGTTCGCGCCCCCGCTCGGCGTCTTCTGGCAATGGGATGCCCTGAGTCAACCATGCATCATAAGGGCTGTCATAGCTTTGCCATTCGGTGCCGATAAACGCGGCCAGCGCGTTGCCGATTTCTGCGATGGTGATTGATCAGGCGTACTGACATGCGGGAACGCCGTTTGAAACAGCGCATTGTATTCAGGGATCGACCGAACGCGATCTGCGATATGGTCCCAGCCATAGTCCAGACGCGTACCAAAGCTACGCGCGACCACGTTTTCCTGAGGGTCCCCGGCCATTTCAGCTTCGGACGTCATTGGAAACAGCGCTTGCGCGGCAAGTACGGAATTCAAAGTCTGTGGCAACAGTGCGCCTGCAGGGGTCTGAAATGTGCCGGGGCATCACCCCGCGCCACACGCCCATCGTGAAAAAGGGTAGACACGTCGCGGTGACCTAGGTTCCACAGGGCAGGGGCGTTGCGTGGAATACGTTTGGAAATGCGGTTGGCCCCATCTGTGGCCGTTCGTGACGGTCCCAGCCCGCTACCGCCTTCGCCGATCCAAGGCTCAGACCGTCGGTGCCACCCAGCGTGTGGTGGTGGCAGGTGCCGCAACTGATATTGCGATTACCAGACAGGATTTTGTCGTAAACAGCAGTTGGCCAATCCGGGCTTGCACCGATCGAAAGGCAGGAAATCATCAGCCGAGATGGCTTGGGCCTGAACGGCGCCAGCTGTGACAACGGACAGGATCACACCGTGAAAACCCACGCGTACATTGTTGCAGGATTTCTTTTGGGTGTTCTTGTTGCCGCACCTGCGCACGCCGGCCTGCGTGACGTCCAAGACTTGCTGGATGCCCGCCGCTATGCCGAAGCGCATGCGGCGCTTGAACCGCTTGTGACCTCTGGCAATGCCCAAGCTGAACAGTTGCAGGGGTTGATGTATGCCTTGGGGCTTGGGGTGCCCGCGATCTGGCGCGAGCATTTGCGTTTTACCAACGGGCCGCGCTGAAGGGGCATCCCGGCGCTCAGGCCGATGTGGCGTGGCACTATGAAATGGGCTTGGGTTTGCCGGGGCGGGACATCACACGCGCCGTGATCTGGTACCGGTTGGCTGCCATGTCGGGGGACGCAAAGGCTCAAAAGGCGGCCGATAGGCTCGCGCAAGGTCTGTCTGAAAAAGAAATTGAGAATATTCATAATATTGTCGCGGATTATTGGGCTTGGTTCCACCCTTCACGAAAAAGTGTGCAGCCCTAGCGCCTTTGTGGCAAGTGTCCGAAATGTCACAGGAAAATGCCCCGCGCGAATGCGGGCGGGCAACAGAATGCGGAATTCGAGGTACTGTTTCTGACTTGGAAACAGTTGTGTCGTCAGTCCAGTTTTCGGTGACCACCATATGCGCCGCCAAAAAAACAGCAACGGGTTGCCATCCTGTGTTGTGACCTGCGTAACATGGCCCACAACAATGGAGTGATCGCCGCCATCATGCTGCGCATGCGTACGGCATTCAAACCGGGAAAGGCAATTTTCGATAAGCGGCACGCCATCGGGGCTAAAATGCCAATCCGTGCCGTCGAATGCATTCCCGGACCTGGCAAAAACCGTTACAAATACTGGCCTGATCCTGTGAAATCACATGGATGGAAAAGTGTTGCGCCGCCATAAAAAAAGGATAGCGGGACGACGATTTTGCGGGTGACCACAACACAAGCGGTGGTTCCAGTGACACGCTGGCAAAGCTGTTCGCCGTAATCCCCAATGGTCCGGTTGCAGTGTTGCAGGTGATCACAGTCACACCCGTCGCGAACCGTCCCAAGGCATCGCGAAACGCGCGCGGGTCCGCTTCAGCGGGATCAAAACTGGTGTTCAGCGCATTCATCTGCCGCTCCTAATTCACATGTATGGCTTCGCCCTTGGCGTCCAAGATCACGAGCATCGCGTATCGTCAGGCGTTGGTCTACCCGCCCTGAAGAAAAGCTATTTAGACCGGCGCAAACACTTTCCAACCCAACCCCGTGACGGGGCGATAAACTACAATGTGAAATATTTAGTGAAGCGGAAATGTCACAAAATTGCCTCATTTTTGGCGAACCGCCCCGGCGGAAACGGAAAAAATCCAAGGAAAATGGCCCGATCGAAAATTCCTTCTGGCGGGATTCGCCAAATTCGATTAACAATTCGGGAACAAAAACAAGATGGCCAAAAGAATAGAAAGGCCATCGCAGAGGTAGAGCGGTGTAATCATGAGCGCGATTGGATTCGTGGTGCGTACCCGTGCGGGTGCGATTGAACGTGGTACTGTAGGCGGAGAAGGTCAGGGTTTCCTGATCGATGCCGGTGCGGGCAACGATATTTCTTTAAATGTTCGGCAAAGCGATCTGCGCGGGTATGACCGTGCCGGAAACGATCTGCTGATCACAATGGCCGACGGTCAGGTGATTGTCCTCGAAGGTTACTTCGACGATGGCGCTGCCAATCGGTTGTTCCTGAGTTCGGATGGCATTCTGAACGAAGTCAGCTTTGTTGAAAGCGAAGGCGGCGCGCTTTTCGCCCAGTACGGTCCAACCGAGACTTGGGAAAATGGAGCCCGACCGACGATTTGATTTTCGTAGAAGAGCCGCAGGTCGTTTCTGCGGAAACTTTTGCGCCCGGCGGCAACGGCGGTGAAGAAGAAGTGTCGATGCTGGGCGCTGGCCTGCTTGGCGGCGCAGGCGCCTTTGGCGTTGGCGGCGCAGGTGCGGCCGGTTTGGCTGGTCTTGCGTTGCTTGGCGGCGGCGGCGGAGGCGATGGTGCAGGCGGTGGCGATGACGGCGCAGGCTGGACTCCCCCTACGGTAGACGATCCCGAAGCCGAATACGCGGTTGGCGGCGGCTCTGCCCAAGTCATCCGTGTGACGGGCACAGCGAACCCCGGTTCGACAGTTGACGTGACCATCGGCGGAGAAACCGTCACGGTCATCGCAGGCGACGACAGCACATGGGAAGCCGTGTTCGAAGGCGACACCTTCCCGGAAGATGGCTCATACGACGATATCAGCGTTGTTGTGACCGATCCGACGGAACGGTCACTGATCTGACGGGCCCTAGCATTGTCATCGACACCACACCTCCGGTGATCGAGGTTACCGAGGGGACCGTATCAACGGATGATCTGTTCAACGCCGAAGGCCACGAAGGCGGCGTCACGCTGACCGGCACGGGCGAAGTTGGCGCCACTGTCACGATCGAAGTTCAGGGTCACAGCGAAACATTTGTTGTGGGCGAGTCCGGAGAATGGTCCGTTACGTTTGACGAAACGGTTCTGCCGGGTGGCGAATACACTACAGACGTGACCATCACGGCCACGGATGCCTTTGAAAACACGACCGTCGTTGTCGAGCAGATCGAAATCGACACCATCCCGCATCCGATCGTCATCGAAACGGTGACCGGTGACGATATCGTCAACGGCGCGGACGCCGACGGTGGGTTCCAAATCACCGGCACGTCTACACCGGGCGCAACTCTGACCGTCACGTTCGAAGATCTGACTCAGGATGTGGTGGTCGCCGAAGACGGCACGTGGACGCTGGACGTCACGTCAGAACATTTCGCGGGCGGCGAATACACGTCTACGATTACCGTGACCACAGTTGACGGCGCAGGCAATGCTTCGTCTCAGACGTCGGAAATCTATATCGACACCGTGTCCGAAGTCGAGATCACCAATGCGCCTTTGACAGGCGACAACGTGATTGGTGGGGCCGAATTTGATGGCGGCGTTACGCTGGAAGGCACCACACAGCCGGGGTCGACCGTTGAAGTCACCATCGAAGGTGTGACCCAACAGGCAACAGTTGCCGCAGACGGGTCGTGGACCATCACGTTTGATAGCAGCACCTTGCCCGGTGGCACGTACAGCACGACTGCGGTTGTTGTTGCAACGGATGGCGCGGGCAACGCGGCCACACCCAGCACACGTTCAACATCGACACCGAAACAGCAGTTTCGGTGAACACGGCCACGGTGGAAACCGACGGTGTCGTGAACTTTGACGAACGCCGCAATGGCTTTGAGGTGACAGGCACCGCCGAGGCTGGCGCCACAGTGGAAATCACCATCGGTGACTTCACCACAACCACGGTTGCTGGCGAAGATGGCACATGGTCCATCGACGTGTCGCGCTCGGACGTGCCGCGTGGTGAATATGATGTTGATGTGGTCGCGGTTGCGACCGACGCATACGGCAACTCGACCACGGCAACGGGATCGCTGCACATCGACACTGAAATGTCGGTGTCTGTTGATACGGACAGTGTCGAAATCGACGGCATCGTGAATGCGCAAGAACGTGCAGACGGGATCACCATTTCGGGCACCTCTCAGCCGGGCGCATCTATTGTTCTCGAAGCTGACGGTCGCGAGTTTACCGCGACAGCGGACGCTGACGGCAATTGGAGCGTGGACATCGGCCCGCGCCGCGTGCCTGAAGGCGAAACCGAAATGCCGGTCACAGTCACCGCAACAGATGCGGCAGGCAACGTGGCCACAGCGTCGGGCAGTGTCATGATTGACACCATCACCGAGGTTTCTATCGCAGGTGATGCGGTCGAAGGCGACGGTGTGGTCAACGCAGCCGAACGCGCGGACGGTGTGCTTTTGACGGGTCAGGCCGAACCCGGCGCGACGGTGGATATCACCGTGTCCGGTCAGGTTCTATCTGCAACAGTGGCCGAAGATGGCAGCTGGCAGGTCACCATTCCGGCGGATCTGATCCCCGAAGGCGAACGGTCGCTTCAAGTCAACGCCACATCGACCGATGCGGCTGGCAACGTGGCTACCGCGACTGGCAACATCCAGATCGACACCACCACCAATGTCACCGTGCAAACGGCTGGTGTTGAAGGTGACGGCGTTGTCAACGCCGCTGAACATGCCGATGGCGTGGTCCTGACCGGGACCGCCGAACCGGGTGCGTCGGTTGTCGTGACCATGGGCGCCATCAGCCACACTGTGACCGCAGGCGCCGATGGCGGCTGGTCGGCCAGCTTTGGCGCAGCCGAGGTTCCGACAGGTGAAACCACCGTTCCGGTGACAGCCGTGTCAACCGATGCTGCAGGCAACACCGCCACCGCAACGGGCGAAGTTGGCATCGACACCTTTGTGCGCAACTTTGCGTCTACGTCTACACCCGGCGGTGCCGATGGTGTGATCAACGCCGAAGAAGCAGCGCAGGGCCTGACCCTGACAGGAACCACTGAACCGGGCGGCACCGTCACGGTTTCGCTGGACGGCGTAAGCCTGCCCGCGACCGTGGATGCGGACGGCAACTGGTCCGTGACCTACAGCGCGGCCCAACTTCCGCAGGGTGAACGCACCGTGACCATGACGGCCACGGCAACAGACCCGGCTGGCAATATCGAAACGCTCAGCCAGTCTGTGCGCATCGACACCGACGCTGGCCTTCTGACCATTGACCCGGACCCGGTTGAAACCGACGATCTGGTCAACTTTGTCGAAGCCTCTGACGGGGTGATCCTGACGGGTACGTCCAATCCGGGCCAGATGGTTACTGTCACCATGAATGGTGTCAGCCACGTGGTGCAGACCGATGCATCCGGCAACTGGACCGCTCCGTTTGCGGCGCATGAAATTGCGCCCGGCACTTACACGGCGGACATCACCGCAACGATCACCGACAGCGCTGGCAACACGCTGGTCCGCACCGACAGCGTCAATGTCGACACTGAAGTTCTGAACTTTGGCGTCAACGGCGGCAGCATCGAAGGCGACAACGTGGTCAATGCCGATGAAGCCTCGGACGGTGTGACCCTGACGGGCACATCGGAACCTTTTGGCACCGTGTCGGTTGAATTTGGTGGCGTGACCCAGACCGCCAATGTGGGTGCCGATGGCACCTGGTCGGTCAACTTCTCCAGCAGCGCCTTCACCGGCGGTGACATGGAATACTCCGGCAATTTCGAGATCACCACGGTTGACCCGGCGGGCAACGTGGCAACGACCTCGACAGCGGTGGATGTGGACCTGCACGTCAACGCACTGGACATGAGCGATGCGCCAGTGACGGCCGACAATGTGGTCAACGCAGCCGAGGCGGCAGCAGGTTTCAGCCTGAACGGCGAAGTCGAGGCAGGCTCGACCGTGGTCGTGACAGTTGCGGGCGTCGACTATGCGGCTACGGTGACGGCTGGCGGCTGGTCTGTGGACATCCCCGGTGGGGCGGTTTCCGGCAGCGGTCCGATGGCCGTGGTCATCTCGGCCACCGATCTTGCGGGCAACACCCGCGAAATCACCGAGACTCTGAATGTGGACACCGATGCGCCCGGCGCACTGGACTGGGAAGGCTATGGCCGTAACCACGCCGGTGTGGATGAGATCCGCACCGAAATCAGCGGTGACACAGTGACGATCGGGCATGTGGTTGGTGAAACAGTGGTTGGCGTCGATCTGGACAGCCAGACCGATGTGGCACCTTTGGGTGTGACCTACCACAGCTTCTCGGACGAAGTGCCGGACGGATCGCATCTGGTGCTCAGCAACACTGACGCGGCGGGCAACACATCGGGCGCTTATCTGGTGACCGACGATCCGGCGACCTCTGAGGTGACCATGACCGACGGGTTGGCCAATGCGTTGTCAGGCTTCAACATCGAAGCCATTGATCTGGAATTCGCAGAAGACAGCCATCTGACCATCACCGAAGCACAGCTTGTGGCATTGTCGTCCAACACCGACACGCTGGTTGTGCATGGTGGGGCAGATGACAGCGTGACAATCACCGGCGCGCAGGCGTCGGGTACGCAGACCGTGGGCGGCGAGACATTCAACGTCTTCTCCTTCGGTGACGCGACCCTTTTGATCGACGACGATATCACCAACGTGAACGGCGTCGTTTGATCGTAACAAGTAACGTCCGGAGGCCCGGCTGAACCGGGCCCCGGATCCCGACATAACCATAAACCAAGCCGAGGCGGGGGCTGGACATGAGCGTGAGCAGGCGGAGCCTGGGTTTGATCGTCGCGGTTGCGATGCTGCCCGGATGCATGAAAGATATGGGAGAAGGCGTGGTGTCCCGGTTCAAGGGCGCCGAGCCAGTGGCCGAAACGCCGCGAAAACCCAAAGCACAGGCGGCAGTGGTAAAACCCTCTGACGCATCACCAATCATCAACGCGTTGCAAACCCGGCCTTCGGTTTTGGAACCCGGCACGCCCTATTCGCGTGTCGCAGAAGCAGTCATTGCTTCGGACTCCCGCGTGGCCGAAGCCGAACTGTATGTCGCGCAACTGCGCGCCGAAGCCGCCCAAAAGAACTGGTTGCCCAAGATCGGGCCGCGCGTGTCGCTGAACTCGCTTGGTGCGTTTGTGGCCGATCTGGTGATTCAACAGGTGCTGTTCGACAATGGCCGCAAGGTCGCAGAACGCGATTTGGCCAAGGCAAATGTTGAAATTGCCGCCGTCAATCTGGTGGATGATGGTAACCGTCGCGTTCATGACGCGTTGTCGTTGTACCTAAAAGCCGAAGAAAACCGGGCACTTCGCACGCATCTGGATGTCGCGATCAAAGATATGACCCAGTTTGAATGGGTCATTCAGAAACGCGTTACGGGTGGCGTGTCGCAGATGTCCGATCTGAACGTCATTCAGCAAAAACTGGCTGCGATCCGGGCACGTTCTGGCGAGGCCGGCGAAGCCACCACAACCGCAATTGCCGAACTGAACGCCATGTCATCTCGCCCGCTGGACGATCTGCGGGGCATTGGAGGTTTGCAATCCGCCAATGCAGGCGAAGCGCTGGACGTGATCCGCGCCCGCGCTGACAGAGAACGCACAATGGCCGAAGCCCGCATTGCCCGCGCATCCCACCTGCCGGGGCTCAGCGCCTCGGCGGACACGTCCGGCAACTACGGCTTGGAAGTGAACACCGACAGTTTGTTCGGGTTGGGCACCATGGCCGAAATGAAGGCGCTTGAAGCGACCAAGGAAACCGCCGAACGCCGTGTCTCGCAGGCCCGTGAAACCGCGGATCGCCAAATCGCTGCGCAATCCCGCCAGCTTGAGGCATTCCGCCGTCAGGCAGCCGAGGCCGCAACTCTGACGGTACAGGCCAAGACAAACCTTGATCTGTTTCAGCGGCAATTCGAAGGCGGAGCACGCCAAATTATGGATGTCGTAGGTGTGTACGAAACATATGCACAAGCGGCTGAGCGTGAAATACAACTCAAATACAAAGCCGCCAAGGCTGAGCTTGAACTGGCGCGCCTCAAAGGCGGTCTGGCCGAGGGGGCAAGGATTTGAGCGGCGCACAGATCCTCGACATCGGCAGGCGCGCGCGCAAGGCGGTGCTGAACGCGGTCCCGGCTGGCGTTGCTGAAGTGGCCGCCACAGCGGCACGTCGGCACTCTGACCGGGCCAAGGCACGGGCCGATCTGATCCGTGTTTTGTCCAGCCGACTTGGGGTCGAAGCCAAAACGCCCGACATTCTGGACGCATTGGCACGCAACGCAGGCCCCGAAGACAGCTATGGCGCCGAAGCGCTTGTGGCAGGCGCCCATGCTGCGGGGCTGGTGGCCGAAATCCACACACCCCGATGACCTTGTCCCCGGCCTTTGGCCGGCGCTTGCGTTGATGGGAAATGGACAAACCGTTCTGGTGCTACGCCAGGATGACGACGGCCTGATCGTTTATGACAGCACGGCTAAAGAGCGCCGCGCGCAGGTTCCGCTGGGCGAATTCGACCCGCACTTTTCGGGCTATCTGATCCACGCCGAAGCCCCGGTCAAAACACTGACCAAGACCCACGCCGAGGTCGACGAAGACCGGCATTGGTTCTGGGGGGCGTTTGGCCGGTTCAAGCGTCACTTCACCGAAGTGGCGCTTGGGTCGTTTGTGGCCAATCTGCTGGCGGTCTCGGTCGCGTTGTTTTCATTGCAGGTCTATGACCGCGTGATCCCGCATCAATCCGAAGCCACCTTGTGGGTGCTGGCGGCCGGTGCTGGCCTTGCCTTGTTGCTCGAAGGATTCCTCAAAGTCGCCCGTTCACAGTTGTTGGATGGGGCTGGGCGCCAGATTGAACTGGAAGTGCAGCGCACGCTAATGGATCGCCTGTTGGGGATGCGTTCGGACATTGCCGGACGGTCACCGTCGCAACTGTTTTCCGCCGTCCGCGAATTTGCGTCAGTGCGCGAGTTTTTTACCGCGTCGACCGTTGGCGCCCTGGCAGATATTCCGTTCATCTTTGTCTTCCTTTTCCTTGTCTGGTCAATCGCCGGATCGGTGGTCTGGGTCTTGATTGCAGGGGGCATCCTGATGGTCGTGCCCGGCTTTTTCCTGCAAAGAAAGATGATCAGACTAACCAAGGAAATGCAGGGCGCATCGGCCAAACAGTCGCGGCTGCTGCAGGAAACGGTGGTCGAACTGGACACGATCAAGACGCAGCGCGGCGAAGAACGCTTTGCCCGCGTCTGGGAAGAACTGACCGCCGTTCAGGCTCTGAAATCCTCGGAACAGCGGAAACTGGCAGCGTCATTGACGTTCTGGAGCCAAGGTGTCCAGCAGGCCACCTATGTCGGCGCCGTGATCACCGGCACCTATCTGGTATTCGCCGGCGAGTTTACTGTTGGTTCAATCATCGCTGTGGGCATCCTGAGTTCCCGCACCCTTGCGCCCCTGACACAGTTGTCAGGCATCATGGCCCGCTGGGGCAACGTCAAAAGTGCGCTGGACGGGTTGGATGGTATTGCCACCGTCGCGCAGGACCGCGCGGAAAAGCGCAGCTATCTGCGCCGCGAAAAGCTGACCGGTGCGTTTGAATTGCGCGATGTAACCTATCGCTATGATCCCGAAGGCGCGGCTGTGCTGGATCTGCAAGGGCTGGCCATTCAGCCGGGGCAGGTGATCGCCGTTCTCGGCGCCAACGGGTCTGGCAAATCGACCCTTCTCAAGATGCTGACAGGCCTGTACGCGCCGACCTCTGGCAAGGTTTTGATTGATGGCGTGGAAATGGCGCAAGTCGATCCAACTGATCTGCGCCGCAGCATCGGATATCTTGGGCAGGACGTGCGCCTGTTTCATGGCACGCTGCGTGACAATCTGAACCTAAGCATGATGGAGCACGACGACGACCGTCTGTATCAGGCTCTGGATTTTGCAGGGCTGGGCCAATACGTCAAGGCGCACCCCAAAGGGTTGGATCTGGACATTGCCGACGGTGGCGAAGGCCTGTCAGTCGGGCAACGTCAAAGCATCGGCTGGGCGCGCCTGTGGCTGCAAGACCCGGATGTGTGCCTGCTGGATGAACCTACCGCTGCGCTGGATCAAACTTTGGAAAAAACGCTGATCTCGCGGATGGAAGACTGGCTCCAAGGCCGAACCGCCGTCATCGCCACGCACCGCGTTCCGATCCTGACATTGGCATCGCGCACCCTCATCCTTGCCAACGGTCGTATGGCCATTGACGGGCCACGCGATCAGGTTCTGGACCACCTGCGCACCACCCAAGCCGGAGCCGCGTGATGAGTGCATCAACCACCAACCTGTCTGCCCAATTGGCCACGCGGATGCGCGGCCCGTCTCTGACCATCTGGCTGTGCGCCGCGTCAGTCTGGGTGTTTATCATCTGGGCGTCATACGCGTGGATCGATGAAATCGTCCGCGCCGAGGGCGAAATCATTTCATCTTCGCGCCCGCAGATCATCCAGAACCTTGAAGGGGGCATTCTGGCCGAATTGCTGGTCAAGGAAGGTGACGAAGTCATGCGCGGCGACGTTCTGGCCCGCCTGCATGGCACCAAATTCGAAAGCTCGGTCGAAGACCTGAGCGACCAGATCACCGCCCTCGAAGTCCGCCGCCTGCGGCTCGAGGCCGAACTGGCGGGGGCGTCATCGTTTGACATCCCCGCCTCTTTGGCAATGCGGTCTATGGATATGGTGGCCAGTGAACGTGCCCTTCTGGAAGCGCGCCAAAGCGACTATCAAAGCCGCCGTGACGGCGCGCGCCGGGTGCTAGAGCAGGCGGCCAACGAACTGGAGTTGATGGAAAACCTTCTGGGTCAGAAAGTCGTGGCCCTGATCGAAGTCACCCGCGCCCGCAAAGCCCATGCGGATGCTAGGAAATCCTATGACGAAATCGTCAGCCAAACGGATCTGGCGCGGGCCGAAGAATACTCGGACACGCTTAAGGAACTGGCAACGCTGCGGTCAAACCTCAAGGCATCGCAGGACCAGCTGAACCGTACGGTTCTGACCTCGCCCATGCACGGCGTGATCAACAATTTGAACGTCACGACGATTGGCGGCGTTGTACGCCCCGGCGATCAGATCATGCAGATCATCCCCTTGGACGAAGAGCTGTTTGTCGAAGCCCAGGTCAAGCCAGAAAACATCGCAAACATTCGTCCAGGGCAAGAGTCCACGATCAAACTGTCTGCCTATGACTATACGATTTACGGCACCCTAAAAGGCCGGGTCGATGTCATTTCGGCAGACACCTTCAAAGACGAACGGCGCCCGGAAACTGAACCCCACTACAAGGTCACAATCCGCGTTGACATGGCATCCATGACCGACCGTCAGGCCTCCATTGAAATTCGTCCAGGTATGCAGGCCCAAGCCGAATTGCACACCGGTGAAAAGACCGTTCTGCAATACCTGCTCAAGCCGTTGTACAAGTCCCGCGAAGCGTTTCGCGAACCCTAAAGTTGGTGTAATCCAAAGGGGCCGCCTGCGGCGGCGCATGTCTCTCGCGGATCGCCTTTGGCGTTCCCCTCGGGCGGGCGCTTGTGGTGGGCGAACCGCAGGATGTCAGGATGTTCGGTGTGGCGCGGCAATCGCCGCAAGGGCGAGGATCACGCCCGACACCGTAGCGATCATGCCTGCCGCCGACACCGATGATTGCGCACCAATCCACAATGGCCCGTAGCCAGCCAGAACATACCCCAAGACAGCAGAGGTCGCCGCGAACAGCATCGACCATGCGACCTGAGTTTCCAGCCTGTTGGTCATCAGCCGCGCCGCCGCAGGTGGGCAGATAAACATCGCGATCACGATGATGGACCCCACCGCGTCAAACGCGGCAACAGCGGCCAGCGCGGCCATGATCACGATGCCCAACCCAATGCTGCGCACGGGCAATCCTTGGGCCTGAGCAAACCCTTCGTCGAAGGTCGAGGCCTTCAACGGTCTCCAGAACACCCAAGTGGCAAAAGCCGCGACACCCAAAACAGCCGCCATGCGCCACAGCTCATGGGGCAACGCGGCCAGCGCGGCCGGGTCTGTCAACGACCCCCACCCCGTTGCGTCAAGCCAGATCAGACTTTCCAGATTGCCATACAACGCGTGTTCAACATCAAGATGCACGGAGGATGTGTCAGATTGTTCAAGCAGCAATACGCCACCAGCAAACATCGCTGTAAAAACCACGCCCATCGCCGCACCACTTTCGACCCGGCCAAATCGTCGGATCGCTTCGATCAGCACGACCGCGACCAAGGCGGCTCCAGCCGCACCCAGCATCATGGGAAACGTCGCCACAACACCCGTCACCAAAAAACGCCACCACAATGCCGGGCAGAACAACGTGGCTGATGGCATCGCCAATCAGCGATTGACGTCGCAACAGCAGAAAATTCCCCGGCAGCGCGCAGGCCAAAGCGGCCAGCGTGCCGATCACCATCGGCGGCAAGGACAAAGCGACAAATTCGAACCCCATCAGGTCACCTCTTTGGGTGTCAGCTGGCTGTCCCAGCGTGGCGATCTGATCGGGGGTGAGCACGTCGTCTATCCATGCCAGCCCGTTGTCACGGTTGGCAAGTTCGGCCAACGCATGATCGCGCCGCAACTGCTGCCAACGGGCTTCGTCGCGCAGAATGCGCGTGGTTGCCGCGCGGCCCTTTTGTGTCGCCACGCCATCCGCCTGAATAAGCCCTAGCCCAATCAGTAATTTGCGGCTGCGGCGTTCATAGATCGGTTGGTTGTGGGCCAGCGCCAGCAACCCCTGCCGCAGATGGACTTGGGTCTGAAGCCGCTGGTGGCGCACCGCTGCCGTCAGCACCCCGCGCACCGGGGCGAACAGCATCGACAATGCAAACAGCGCAAAGGCGACCAGCACAATGATTGGCCCGGTGGGCAAATTGGGCGCCGTTGCCGACAGCGCCGCCCCCACATACCCTGCCGTGCCGCCAAAGACGGCTGAAACGGCGACCACCCCGTGACGCGTTTTCTGACCAGAACCGCGCGGCGACCGCAGGGATGATCAGCATCGCAACAATCAGGATCAGGCCCACAACTTTCAGCCCGACAACGGTTACCGCCATCACCAAGGTCATCAGCATCAGATCCATCCGCCGCGTGTTGATGCCCTGAACACCGGCAAAGCCTTCGTCAAAGGCAATCATCAGCAGCGGTCTGCGCAGTGCCAAGGTGACTGCCAGAACCAACGCGCCTCCGGTCGCGATCAGAATCGCATCGCTGCGCAGCATTCCGGCGGTTGACCCCAAAAGGAACCCCTCTAGCCCGGCTTGGCGTCCGGCTTGCATCCCTTGGATAATGGTCAGCAACACGATGCCCGCCCCAAAGAAAACCGACAGCACTGCGCCAATCGCCGCGTCCTGATTCAGCCGTGTGGATCCGGTCAACCAATTGACGACCCACAGGCCCAGCCAAGCAGACAGCGCCGATCCCAACATAAGACCGGGCAAAAACCGGCCATCGCCGCCCAATGCCACCATGACGATGAACGCCACCGCCAATCCCGGCAATGTGGCGTGGCTAATGGCGTCTGATACCAAGGCGCTTCGGCGCAGGTACAAAAACGCCCCAACAGCGCCCGCTGATATTCCCAGCGCCGTGGCGCCCAGTGTCACCAGAACGGCGTTGTATCCCGATTGCAGCAGCAGGGCTTCCCACACCACGGGGCTATCCTTTCGCGATGAGGCCGTCGTTCAGGCGGCCCCCATAGGCGGCCTGCAAGGCATCTTGCGTAAAGGCCGTGGCCACCGGACCTTCGCCCATGGCATGACGATTGATCAGGAAAACCCTGTCGAAATAGCTTTCGACGGTGGACAGATCATGGTGCACAGCAACAACAGTGCGCCCTTCATCGCGCAACCCTTTCAGCACCGAAATTATGGCCGCTTCTGTTGCGGCGTCCACGCCGGCAAAGGGTTCGTCCAACAAATACAGATCCGCCCCTTGCGCCAAGGCGCGGGCCAGAAAGACACGCTGTTGCTGGCCACCGGAAAGCTGCCCAATCTGACGGTCGGCAAAGTCTGACATTCCCACACGTTCAAGGCAGGCCGACACGCGCGCGCGATGTTCGGGGCGGATGCGTTTGAGCAGCCCAAGTTCGGGGTACAGCCCCATCATCACCACATCGCGCACCTGTGTCGGGAAATCCCAGTCCACCGAAGCGCGTTGCGGCACATAGGCAATGCGCCTGCGACGTGAATCCATCGACTGGCCCCAAAACCGAACCTGACCAGCCAGTGTCGGAACGATGCCCAGTGCAGCCTTGAGCAATGTCGATTTGCCCGCGCCATTGGGCCCGATAATTGCCGTCATGGTGCCGGGTGCGATCGTCATATCAACCGAAAACACAACCGGTCTCCGCCATAGCTGACAGTCAGGCCGCGAATGGCCATCGGGCTGTTGCTCAGGTCTTCCGCGATAGGGGTGCCTTCAGTTGCGGCCAGTTCCACCGGGGTCATATCAGCTGTCCATTCCCAGTTTTCCGGACATGCCGTCTTTGGGCGGATCAACACCCAAGGCTCGGGCTATAGTTGTTACGTTGTGGTCAAACATGCCGATGTAGGTGCCTTCATACGTGCCGGGCGTGCCCATCGCGTCCGAGAACAGTTCGCCGCCAATCTGCACATCGTGACCCCGCGCCGCAGCGCCTTCGATCAAGGCGCGGATGTTGCGATCAGACACCGAGCTTTCCACAAACACGGCGCTGATGTCGCGCGCGACAAGCGTGTCGACAAGGGCGCTGATCTGCTGCAGCCCTGCTTCGGATTCCGTGGAAATGCCCTGAATGCCCATGACTTTGAACCCATAGTGTCGGCCAAAGTATCCAAAGGCATCATGCGCCGTCACCAGCACGCGTTTTTCCGTAGGGACTTGGCTGAGCACATTGGTGGCATAGTCATGCACGGCGTCCAAGTCGGCCAGATAGGCCTTGGCGCGCTGTTCAATCGCGTCCTGTTCATCAGGCGCAGTCTGAACCAACGCATCGCGCACCGATCCAACGACATGCCGCCACATCGGCGGTGCCATCCACAAGTGCGGGTCTGCGCGACCTTCGTAATCGGCGTGGCGCAAAAGCTGGTCTTCGGGGGCTGCCTCTGCGACGGCAACTGTTGGCACTTTGCGTCCCAAGGACAGCAGGAAACCTTCAAGCTGTGCCTCAAGATACAACCCGTTCCACAGCACAAGATCGGCCCGGGTCATCGTCACAATGTCAGACCGCGTCTGGCGATAGCCGTGTGGATCAACGCCGGGGCCCATCAAAGCGGTTACCGAAACAGCGTCACCGCCAATTGCCTGCACGGCATCCGCGATCATTCCTGTCGTCGCAACGACCGAAACGGTTGGATTGGCCCAAACAGGCCGGGCCAAAGGCAGCACAGCGGTCGCCAACAATAAAGAACGCCGAGTGATGAGCATATGAATGTCTCCTTCCGGCGTATAAATGAGAATCGTTCGCAAGAAGTCAAGCTTGTTGCGACTTATTCGCAGTTTCATTCCAAGGTTTCGTCAGTTTACAGGCCAAGGCGCCTGAATTATGCACGACGTGTTCCGAAACAGGTGGCCCATGACTGAAAAAAAGCGCGGTGTTCTCTACATTGCTTGGGGAAAAACACACGTTGACGTGGCGCGTCGGTCTGCGGCAAGTGTCAAGAAATCCAACCCGGATCTCGGCACTGCGATCTGGTGCCATGCAGATGACGACACATCAGGCTTTGATCAGGCATTTGCGATTCCAGACGGGTTGGCGCGTCCAAAGGTCGATCTGCTGCCCGACACGCCGTTCGATGAAACGCTGTACATGGACAACGACACAATTGTGCGCGCCGATCTGATCAGCCTGTTCGACCTGCTAAAAAAATTCGAAATCTGCGGCGCGCATGTGCAACTGTGGCACCGTCCACGCCATAACAAACGATGGAAACACGACGTCCCCGAGGCGTTCCCAGAAATCAACTGTGGCGTTTTGCTGTACCGGTCGTCCGACCGGGTATTTGATTTCTTCCGCGACTGGAGCCGCGCCTTCGTTGAGGCGGGATTCCGGGTCGATCAGGTGACCTTCCGCGAATTGCTGTGGGAGTCCGACATCAGTTTCTACGTGTTCCCGCCGCAGTTCAACAAACGCATTTTTGAGGCTTCCGAGCTGATTTATTCCGACCAGCCGCGCGCACGGATTCTTCATCTTGAATTGTTACGCCCGCAAAAGAACCGCTTTCTGCGTTGGCTGTCGGACCGGGTACGCTAGGACAGGCTTGTCACTGCACAAACTTGGTGCGAGGCTTGGGACCTGCCGAACGGAGCCCCAGACATGCAGACCGCAACCGCCGACCAGACCCAAGCGCTTCAGGTGCAGGACCCACGCAATCCGGGAATGGATCTGGATTTGGATTGGGTCATGCGTGCCCGCGCCAACCGATCCGCGATTGAACGGCGTGCCGCGACATTGCCGGGGCGGCGATCTGTCAAAAAGGACTATCAGGCGGCGTGGTTGGCCCGCGCGGTGTCCTGTATCGACCTGACCACTTTGGCGGGTGACGACACCGCAGGGCGGGTCATGCGGCTGTGCGCCAAGGCACGACAACCCGTGCGGGCAGATCTGCTTGCGGCGCTCGGGCTTGAAGGGCTGACCGTGGGCGCGGTTTGCGTTTATCACGACATGATAGAACCTGCGGTCGACGCGCTGGCCGGGTCCGGCATCCCCGTGGCCGCCGTCAGCACTGGTTTTCCGGCGGGGCTGTCACCGTTCCACCTGCGCCTTGCCGAGATCGAAGAAAGCGTCAAGGCCGGGGCTGACGAAATCGATATCGTGATCTCGCGCCGGTTGGTTTTGACCGGAAATTGGCAGGGACTTTATGATGAAATGCGCGCCTTTCGCGCCGCCTGCGGTCCGGCACATGTAAAAGCCATTCTGGCAACAGGCGAGCTGGGGACATTGCAAAACGTCGCGCGGGCCTCGTTGGTGTGCATGATGGCCGGTGCCGATTTCATCAAGACCTCAACCGGCAAGGAAAGCGTCAATGCCACGCTTCCGGTGTCTTTGGTGATGATCCGCGCCATCCGCGACTATTACGACCGCACCGGTGTGCGCGTTGGGTACAAACCGGCAGGCGGGATTTCCAAGGCGAAGGATTCGCTGAACTACCTTGCCCTAATCAAGGAAGAACTGGGTGACAGCTGGCTGCGGCCCGATTTGTTCAGGTTCGGCGCGTCATCCCTGTTGGGAGATATCGAGCGGCAGTTGGAACACCACGTGACAGGGGCGTACTCGGCTTCGTGGCGGCACGCGATTGGGTGATCTGGTGTTTGAGTATTTGGATCAAGAACAACCAAAAGGACTGTGTCGGATGACCGGAGGCACCGCATGAACAGATCACCGGTATTCCTGCTACTGATGGTGTCCGCGATGCTGATTATGATGGCCACGGCGTGGCGCCGTGGAAAGATTCGACGGGCAGTTCGTGATTTGCCGACGCAGGCGCAGCGCGCTTTGGGGCCAGAACCCGAATTCCTTCCGCCCGACGGGGCGCTACCAGATGATCTGCGGGGCTATGCGCGGCTGCACCGGCGCACCCGTCGTGTGATGCACGGAGCATGGGCACTGGCGGCGCTCTGGGCTGGATATGTCGCAATATTGCTTTTGAAAGGGCAGGCGTGATGAGCGTGAAAGAGATATTCGAAAGCATGAACTATGGCCCCGCCCCCGAAGCCGCAGGCGATGCGCTGGCGTGGATAGTTGATCAGGGCGCGCGGTTCGGTCATTTCATCGACGGTGCGTTTACTGACCCGGGTACGGTTTTTGACAGCCGCAACCCGGCAACCGGCGAAGTGTTGGCAGAAATCACTCAGGCCACCCAAGCGGATGTGGATGCGGCGGTTGAGGCCGCGCGCAAAGCGCAGCCCAAGTGGGAGAAACTGGGCGGCAAGGGGCGCGCGCGGTATCTCTATGCGCTGGCGCGTCTGTTGCAGAAACATGCGCGGTTGTTTGCGGTGCTGGAAACCATGGACAATGGCAAGCCGATCCGCGAAAGCCGCGACATCGACGTGCCACTGGCGCAGCGGCATTTCTACTATCACGCGGGCATGGCGCAATTGATGGACGACGAACTGCCCGGGCGCGAGGCGCTGGGCGTATGCGGTCAGATCATCCCGTGGAATTTCCCCCTGTTGATGCTTGCGTGGAAAGTTGCTCCTGCGCTTGCCATGGGCAACACAGTGGTGCTGAAACCGGCGGAATGGACATCGCTGACCGCGCTGTTGTTTGCGGACATCTGCCAGCAAGCGGGCCTGCCCAAAGGGGTGGTCAATATCGTCACGGGTGACGGTGCGGTGGGCGAGATGATCGTGGGTGCAAAGGTCGACAAGATCGCCTTTACCGGCTCAACCGACGTCGGGCGCCGCATTCGCGCGGCCACCGCTGGGCGTGGTGTTGCGCTGACTTTGGAACTGGGCGGCAAAAGCCCTTACATCGTGTTCGAAGACGCCGATCTGGACAGCGCGGTCGAAGGGCTGGTTGATGCAATCTGGTTCAATCAGGGGCAGGTGTGCTGCGCAGGCTCGCGGCTATTGGTGCAAGAAGGCATTGCAAATCGCTTTCACGCGGCGCTGAAAACCCGCATGGACAAGCTGCGCATTGGCGATCCGTTGGACAAGTGCATCGACGTTGGTGCCATCGTGGACCCGGTGCAGCGCGACCGTATCGCGGCGCTGGTCGATGGCGCCGGCGGCAATGTTTATCGCGCAGCCTGCCCGGTGCCGAACGGCTGTTACTATCCGCCGACGCTGATTTCGGGCCTGTCGCCTGCGGATGCGCTGATGCAAGAAGAAATCTTTGGCCCTGTGCTGGTGTCATCGACCTTCCGCACCCCATCCGAAGCCGTGCAATTGGCCAACAACACGCGCTATGGGCTGGCCGCCAGTGTCTGGTCGGAAAACATCAACACAGCGTTGGACGTGGCGCCGCAATTGGCGGCGGGCGTTGTCTGGATCAATGGCACCAATATGTTTGACGCTGCCGCGCCTTTTGGCGGCGTACGCGAAAGCGGCTTTGGTCGCGAAGGCGGTTGGGAAGGTCTGCGCGCCTACACGCGGCCCAAAGGCGGCAAAGCCAAGGCGCTCAAACAGATTGCGCCGTTCGCCGGTGATCTGGTGGAGCCATTGGCCGTGGACCGAACCGCCAAGTTGTATATCGGCGGGAAACAGGCGCGACCCGACGGTGGCCATGCCCGCGCGGTCTATGACAAGCGCGGCAAGCTGCTGGGGCAGGCGCCTATTGCCAACCGCAAGGACATCCGCAACGCGGTTGAAGCGGCGCGGGGCGCAGCAGGCTGGTCCAAAGCCACGGCACATCTGCGGGCGCAAGTGATCTACTATATCGCGGAAAACCTCGCGGCGCGGGGCGACGAGTTTGCCGCCTCGATTGATGCGGCCATGGGCGGGCGTAGCGGCGTCAAAGAGGTCGACGCGGCGGTAGACCGTCTTTTCACCTATGCCGCGTGGGCCGACAAGTTTGATGGACAAAGCCGGGCCGTTCCGATGCGCGGAATGGCCTTGGCGCTGCGCGAACCCTGCGGTGTGATCGGTGCTTTGTGCCCGGATGCGCATCCTTTGTTGGGGCTGGTATCGGTTATGGCGCCCGCGATTGCCATGGGAAACCGGGCGGTGCTGGTCGCGTCCCAGCCGTTCCCTTTGGTCGCGACGGATTTCTATCAGGTTCTTGAAACGTCCGATGTGCCGGGCGGCGTGGTCAACATCCTAACCGGCGATCCTCAAGAACTGGCGCCAACCCTTGCCGCACATGCCGATGTCGAAGCTGTCTGGTCGTTCTGCGGGGCAGATGTGTCAGGCGTCATCGAACAGGCCGCGGCGGGCAATCTGAAACGCACATGGGTCAATCACGGCAACGACCGCGATTGGATAGGTGCCGAGGGCGAAGGCCGCGATTTTCTGGAAGCCGCGACCGAGGTCAAAACTGTTTGGGTGCCATACGGCGCCTGATAGCGGCGCCAAGCCCGGACCAAAACTGCCGCCTTTCCTGCGCGATGCGCGAAAGATAAGCGGAAAAAGACCCGCGTGCCCCTTTACAATGCCGCAATATTGAGAATTTAGCATGTCGGTGTTATATTTGACTTAGCCCAGCGCCGGGGCCTTATGCGGCGTGAAAACAAAGGAGGACACTGTCCTGTCACCGACTACAGGTGCGGCTGACGCCGCCGACATGGGGACCCCCACCTCTGGGATGCCCCAAAAGACCGTCACCAGCGACGCTGTGCTGGCGACCGTCATGGATAGTCTTACCGAAAACAAGGCCGATGATGTCGTTCAGATCAATCTGCGCGGCAAGACATCTGTGTGCGATCACATGGTGGTATGCTCGGGCCGGTCGTCGCGTCAGGTTGCGGCTATTTCGGAAAAACTGGTTGAAATGCTGAAATCCCAGCTTGGTGTTCTGGCCAAGATCGAAGGCAAGGAAACCGGCGATTGGGTGCTGATCGACGCGGGCGATGTGATTGTCCACGTGTTCCGCCCCGAAGTGCGCGAATTCTACCAGCTGGAAAAACTGTGGGTGCCAATTGGCGCCGGGGCGCAGCCCTCCGCGCAATAAATGCGTGTGCACCTATGCGTCGTGGGCCGCCTTCGGGCGGGCCCTGAACGCGACCTGATTGACGACTACCTCAAACGCTTTGACCGTACCGGCCGGGCCTTGGGCCTTGGGCCGGCAAAAGTCATCGAAGTGGATGATCGCAAAGGCGGCGGTATGGCGGGCGAAGCCACGCTTTTGCGCAAGGCGATCCCGGCGGGCGCCCGTCTGTGCGCATTGGATGAGCGGGGCGAAATCATGACGTCACCTGTATTCTCTGACCGTCTGGGCAAATGGCGCGATGGCGGCGCGCAGGATCTGGCTTTTGTAATTGGCGGCGCCGATGGGATCGACCCCACCCTGCGCACAGAGGCGGATCAGCTTTTGTCTTTTGGGCATATGGTCTGGCCGCATATGCTGGCACGGGTGATGCTGTGCGAACAGTTGTACCGCGCCGCGTCAATCCTTGCTGGCAGCCCGTACCACAGGGTCTAAGCCCTAGCTGTAGGCGATCACCAGCAGGATTGCCCCAAGGATCACCCGGTATATCACATAGGGTGTAAAACTGACCGACCGCAGCAGGCGCATCATCAAGGTCAGCGCGACCAGTGCGGCGACAAACGCCATCAGCGCGGCAATGGCACCGTCCTTGGCCGCGGCGGCATCGGCGGTCGAAATCACGTCCAGTCCCAACAGTGTTCCAGACGCAAGGATCGTCGGAATGGACATCAGCATTGCAATCTTGGCGGCGTCATGGCGCGCATAGCCCAAATGCCGCGCCGCCGTGATGGTGATCCCTGACCGCGATGTGCCAGGGATCAGCGCCACAGCCTGCCACAGGCCCATGACAATGGCATCCTTAAGGGTCCAGTCGCTGTCATGTTTGGTCTCTGCCCCTGTGCGGTCGGCCCAGTACAGCACCAGCCCAAACCCCAGCATGGTCCAGCCAATGACCGCCGTTGACCGCAGCATGTCGCTCAGGCCAGACAGCTTCAGCACCAGCCCGGCGATGATCACAGGCAGTGTTGCCACGGCCAGCAGGAATGCCAGCTTGGCGCCGGGGGTGTCCATCTTGCCGCGCAGCAGGCGTCCGGTGCCAATCAGGGCTTCGCGCACATCGGTCCAGAAATACAGGACGACCGCAAACAAAGTGCCGACATGGACCGCGACATCGATCACCTGCCCCTGATCCGCCAGCCCCGTCAGATTCGGTAATAGAATCAGGTGCCCAGATGACGAAATGGGCAGAAATTCTGTAATCCCTTGGATCAGCGCCAAAATCAGCAAATGTGTGTAGGTCATGGCGGCTGCCTTGGCTATCGTGAGTGGTACATGTATAAGGGATTGGAATTAAATGGAAAGATTCTATTTAATTCCGTATCGGACCTAATTTTTCGATTCCAGCCGGCATTCATGGCTGCGGGCGTGAAAAAATTCGACATTTAGGTCAGTATAATTGACTTTTATTCCTTTTCGGCCTTGGCTAAACAGGCGCAACCTGAATTCTGATGGGAGCAAACCCAATGGCCAAGCAGCCTATGCTGAAATTCGTGCAAGTTGAACGCGAAATGCCCGCAAAGCGGGACGCCGGTGTGCGCAACAAGGATTTCCAGGAAATCTATGCCGAGTTCGCGCAGGCCAAAGCAGAAGAGCAGGCCAGCCGGTGCAGCCAGTGTGGCGTGCCGTATTGCCAGAGCCACTGCCCGCTGCACAACAATATCCCCGACTGGTTGCGCCTGACCGCCACGGGCCGCCTGCAAGAGGCCTACGAGATCAGTCAAGCCACCAACACATTCCCGGAAATCTGCGGCCGCATCTGCCCGCAGGATCGCCTGTGTGAAGGCAACTGCGTCATCGAACAGTCTGGCCACGGCACCGTGACCATTGGGTCTGTCGAAAAATACATCACCGACACCGCGTGGGAAGAAGGCTGGGTGCAGCCGATCACCCCGGCTCAGGAGCGCCCCGAGTCGGTGGGCATCATTGGCGCGGGCCCCGGTGGTTTGGCCGCCGCCGACATGCTGCGCCGCGCGGGTGTTCAAGTGACGGTTTACGACCGTTATGACCGTTCCGGCGGGCTGCTGACCTATGGGATTCCCGGCTTTAAGTTGGAAAAAGATGTGGTCATGCGCCGCAACGAACAGCTTGAAAAGTCTGGCGTTTCGTTCGTCATGAACTGCTCGGTCGGCGAAGATATGTCGTTTGAAGACATTCGCGCCAAGCACGACGCGGTGATCATCGCCACCGGTGTCTACAAGAGCCGCGATCTGGGTGGGCCGGGCGCTGGTGCCAAGGGCATCGTCAAGGCGCTGGACTATCTGACCGCCTCGAACCGCGCGTCGAACTTTGGTGACAGCGTGCCGGAATTCGAAAGCGGCGAGTTGAATGCCAAGGGCAAGAAAGTTGTTGTGATTGGTGGCGGCGACACGGCGATGGACTGTGTGCGCACCGCGATCCGTCAAGGCGCGGAAAGCGTCAAGTGCCTGTACCGCCGTGACCGTGCAAACATGCCGGGGTCGCAGCGCGAAACGCAAAACGCCGAAGAAGAAGGCGTTATCTTTGAATGGCTTACTGCGCCTGCCGGGTTCAAGGGCGGCGATGTTGTCAGCGCCGTGACCGTGCAGAAGATGCGTCTTGGCCTGCCGGATGCAACGGGCCGTCAAAGCCCCGAACTGATCGAAGGCAGCGACTATGACGAACCCGCCGAATTGGTGATCAAGGCGCTGGGCTTTGAACCCGAAGACCTGCCGACCCTGTGGAACACGCCGGAACTGGAAGTGACCCGCTGGGGCACGATCAAGGCGGAATTCACCTCCGGCCGCACGGCTCTGCCGGGTGTCTATGCCGTGGGGGACATCGTGCGCGGCGCGTCTTTGGTTGTCTGGGCAATCCGCGATGGGCGCGACTGTGTCGAAGCCGTTCTGGCCGATCTGAACGCCAAGGCAGCGGTCGCTGCCGAATAGGGTATGAACCGGTCACTCAAGGTGCAAAGGACAACGGGCTGATGTCGGCTCGTGGTCGGTGCCAGTGGCCCTAAAAACGGAAAACGACATGACACAGCAAGCCCTCAGTGGTCAGTGTCTCTGTGGCGCCGTTACGGTCACGGCCACAGGCGCCGAAGTCCCGCGTCTGCGGGCGTGTCATTGCGACATGTGTCGTAGACATACCAGCGGTCCTTTTGTTTCGATCGAAGTTGATCAGGCAAGCCTGAGTGTAAATGGACCTGCCGCGACCTTTAAGTCATCCGGCTGGGCCAGTCGGGGGTTCTGCAGCACCTGCGGTTCGACACTTTGGTACGGCACTGATGCCAATGGTGTTCGCAACCTTGCCGCTGGTCTGTTTGACAACGCAGGCAACGGCAGGATGAAGATTGAATTTTTCAGCGACATGTGTCCGAGCGGTTATGCGTTCGCCGGAGAGCACAAAAAGCTGACAACTCAAGAGACAATCGCGCTCTTTGCGCCGGAAAATGGAGAGCCCCAATGACCAAGTATGATGCAAACTGGGCAGCCGCCGAGGAAGCCAAGCGCAAGTGGATGGCCGAGAACGGCCTGTATGACGAAAGCGAAGAGCATTCGTCCTGTGGTGTGGGTCTTGTTGTCAATCTGGATGGCACGCCCAGCCGCGGCGTTGTCGATGCGGGCATTACCGCGCTCAAGGCGATCTGGCACCGCGGTGCTGTGGACGCGGATGGCAAAACCGGCGACGGCGCGGGCATCCATGTGCAAATCCCGGTTCCGTTCTTTTATGACCAGATCGAACGCACCGGCCACAAGCCGCGCAAGGATGAATTGGTTGCCGTTGGTCAAGTGTTCCTGCCGCGTACCGATCATGGAGCGCAGGAAACCTGCCGGACCATCGTGGAAACCGAAGTTCTGCGCATGGGCCACTATATCTATGGCTGGCGCCATGTGCCGGTGAATGTTGGCTGTCTGGGCGAAAAAGCCAACGCAACCCGCCCGGAAATCGAACAGATCCTGATTTCGAATTCCAAGGGTGTGGACGAAGAAACGTTCGAGCGCGAACTGTACGTGATCCGGCGCCGCATCGAAAAGGCCGCCGCCGCGGCTGGTGTCGGTCAGCTGTATATCGCGTCGCTGTCGTGCCGGTCGATCATCTACAAAGGCATGATGCTGGCCGAACAGGTGGCGGATTTCTATCCTGACCTTCAGGACGAACGCTTTGAAAGCGCCTTTGCGATCTATCACCAGCGTTATTCAACCAACACTTTCCCGCAGTGGTGGCTGGCGCAACCGTTCCGCATGCTGGCGCACAACGGTGAGATCAACACGCTGAAGGGCAATACCAACTGGATGAAGTCGCACGAAATCCGAATGGCGTCGGGTGCGTTTGGCGATCACAAGGAAGATATCAAGCCGATCATCGCGAATGGTGCGTCGGATTCGGCCGCTTTGGATGCCGTGTTCGAAGTGCTGGTGCGCGCGGGCCGCAACGCTCCGATGGCCAAGACAATGCTGGTGCCGGAATCGTGGTCCAAGCAGGCTGTGGAACTGCCGCAGTCGTGGCGCGACATGTATTCCTACTGCAACTCGGTGATGGAGCCGTGGGACGGCCCTGCCGCTTTGGCGATGACCGATGGTCGCTGGGTCTGTGGCGGTCTGGACCGCAACGGCCTGCGCCCGATGCGCTATGTTGTGACCGGAGACAACCTTCTGATCGCCGGGTCGGAAATTGGCATGGTGCCGACAGACGAAGCAATGGCGCGCGAAAAGGGTGCGCTAGGGCCGGGCCAGATGATTGCCGTCGATATGCAAGAGGGCAAGCTGTACCACGACACCGAAATGAAAGACGCGCTGGCCGCAAGCCAGCCGTTTGGCGAATGGGTCGGCAAGATCACGGAACTGGACGGCGCCCTTGCGTCGGTGACGGAAAAGCCGGTGTTCGAAGGTGCGGACCTGCGACAGCGCCAGATCGCGGCTGGCTATACCATCGAAGAACTGGAACAGATCCTGTCGCCGATG
>CANNZV010004369.1:15781-58072 GCA_947561585.1 Caprella mutica | reverse complement strand
CCCGTGCGATACCAATGGATCCCGCCCATCAATGCGTTTGACGACCCGTTCCAAGGGAAAGGCACCGCCGTTTTGGGCAGACAGTTCCGTCAGGTTTACTGGTTTTATCAACAACACACCTGACATCGGGCCGTCGCCCATACCTTCCAGCCCATGGCACGTGGCGCAATGCGTATGATAATGGGCGCGGCCGATATCGGCGTCTTGTGCAAGCGCGGCCCCAGAGGGCAACGCCAACAATGTGATTAAGGGAAGTAAGCGCATCGGTGATTTCCTTTCGGATTGTCGGATGTCCCCGAAACTCACCTTGGCAGGTCTTGGCGTGTGCGTCCTTGATCCCGGTCAAGCCCGGACAATTGTCAGACCACGGCGGTCAGGTGTCGCGCGCCGGGTCCCGTGTCCTGCGGCCACGCGCAAGGCGTTCCGTCGATCCTCAGTTCGACATGGCCCCGGCCAAATCCGCGCGGGTGCGCAACCAGCGTGACCATCTGCCCATCAAAGTCCGAAAAGCTAAGCGATGCACTGCGGTTGTCCTGTTCCATGGCGTCGCGCAGGCACATCAGGGCGATGCGTTGCCCAATGCGCAGATCCTGCGCGTTTTCGGCGGGAAAGTGGCTGCCCGCGACCAATCGGGCAAGTGCCACGTCGCCGGCCATTCGATCTGTCTCAATCCCAAGTGCGACGCCGCTGGGCTGGTGCGCCACCATGTGCGGGCCTGTGTATCCAGTGTCAAAGACGGCCTTGATCAAGGTTGTCAAAGCCCCGGCAACCACGACATGGCATGTCAGATCGGCAGGGTGAATGTCGGACACCTGCGCGTCATCCAGCGGCAGGAAAACCGACTGCGGACAACGTCGCGCGCGCCGCCCGTCTGCATTGTCGCGGGCAACCCACGCCAACAGCGCCGGAGCGGCACCAGTCAAATGCGCCGTCGCGTCTTCAATCAAAGACGCACATGCGCCGGACGGCAGGTCTTCGTCATTCAGGCACAGGCTGATGCGTGCGGCTGTGACCACCGGGCGCGACAAACGATCGGGCTGATTTATGCGCCCAAGTGCGGTACGCGTGGACAGGTCTTCGGCCTTGCTCATCAAGTGCATCAGACGGCCTTGGGGCCAGTCCGTGTTGCCGGGCGCGGTCAAGCCCGCGTCAAATGCGGTGTTCTGTGCCAGGGCTGCCAGCGCCACATTCAGAAACGGGCGTCCTGCCGGGGTCTGGGCCACGCGGCAGGCCAGATCGGCCAGAGTGCCGATGGGCGCGACCTGTGCCGAAGTGCCGGGCAGGGCCAAACCTGCCCCGCAGCGTGATTCAAGCGCCGCCAGCCAGTCGGACATGGCGGCGGATTGATCCGGCATAGGGAGCCCAACGCTTGGTTCGGCATGGCTGCGGTCAACAGTCCACAAGTTGGACAGGTGCGGGCGGTCAGTGCGATGGACGATTCCGCCGCGAAACAGCGTCTTCAAGGTCAGTTGTCCATCCGTGTTCCATTGCAGGGCGCGGTCGTCATCGGGGTCGCCCGATCCGGACAGGGAGCAGTCGGACCGGGCAACCGTCATATCTGCCGCATGATCAAACCACGGCAGATTGCGCAACTCGCACAGCAGGTCGTGCAAGGTGAATTGCGTGAACCCATCGGAACGCACAGGCAGATGTGGCTTTTTCAGTGCCTCCGCAGGGCATTCCGCCAATAGGGCAAAGGTAAAAAGCTGCGCCATCTCGGCCGCCAATTGTGCGGCCCCAAGCTGTGGTGCTGGATCACGCGGCAGCGGAGTCACGACTGGCGCCCTTTCGTGACGACCTCCGGTGATCACCGCAAATTTTCTGGTCATGTCCTCGTGTGTCGTGGTCATGACATCCCCCTATCCAAGCGCCTGATCTGTGGCGCTTTTCTTGCTGTTGTTTACGATACGTTAACTGCACCATCGGCCTACAGCGTGAACCCAGCGTGAATTCCCGGAGCCGTTTCCGTGATTTTTCGGTTTTTTGAGGGTCGCTGGCCAAATTTATCACCGTAAATTTTTCGCAATCCGGTCAGCCTGTGCTTGACCCATGCGGCTGAGGGGCCTTTCCTGTTCGGTATAGTACAAGCGATTTTTAGGAGCCCCTTATGGCCTACACATGGACCGACAGCTCTGCTGCTCATTTTCAGGACGCTTATCTGGACTGGTCACATTACCTGAAAACTCGGCGCGATGCGCTGGTCCCGGCTGAACCTGATCTGGGATCGCTCTATGAGCCGATCTTTGTGCGCCTTAAGCCGTCCGGTGATCCGGCAACCATTGAAACCAGTCGAGCACAGTTGGAGCAGACGGTCGAAGATTCGGCGTCGCCAGTGTTGATGGACCCGCATGAATTCGAGGTTCTGTCAGCGCGCAACGATGACCCGGACTATTTGTCAGGCTTGCCGGATGAATACGCTTTGTATCGCCGGTTGGGGACGCCCGACAGCGACTACGCCGACCTGATGGAGGTTCTGGACACTGGCGCACCTGTGCATCTTGCAGCGGGCACCTCAATTGCGATGGACGCGCCCCACGCAGATGCGTCCAGTACGGATGCCAACACGCCGATTGTCGCGCTTATTGACGATGGGATTGGTTTCTTGAATGCCCGGTTTTGCAAGGCGGATGCCGCCGGGCAGCTGACATCCCGCTTTCACGGAGTATGGTTGCAAAGCACCGAACAGCGACCGGTCTTAGGCGCGCGCGTGGTGTCGGGTGATGTGATCACCAAAGACGAAATCAATGCGATGTTGGGGCAGGATGAAGCCGATGCCTACACCACGTTGAACGCGCGTCTGTATGACTCTCAGGTTCGCAGATCCACTGACTTTTCAACCAGCCACGGCACGCATGTTTTGGATTTGGCTGCTGGCGCCGATCCATCTGACACTGCCAATGCGGTGCGCGAATGGCCCTTGTTGGGGGTGCAACTGCCGCCGGAGGCGATAGAAGACACGTCAGGTGTTCGGTTTGAAAGCTATCTTCTTCAGGGATTGCGCTGGATTTTGCGTCAGGCCGGGCGAGTTAACCCCGATGCGCCAGTGATCATCAACATTTCAATGGGGATTCTGGCGGGCCCCAAGAACGGAACCCGGTTTGTCGAGTATCAAGCCGCGCGCGAGGCCGAAAGTTGGCAGGCAGCAACCGGGCAGCAGGTCCGGCTTGTTTGGTCCTTTGGCAACACATACGCGTCCAATCTGGTGGCGAAAGTCACGTATGCGGCGTCAGGTAATCGTATCGCCACGGACAACGATTTGACGTGGCGGGTGCAGCCGTCGGATGAAACCGCCAGCTATGTTGAAGTGCGCACCGTCGAAGGCGACAGTTCCGACATTGAAGTTGCGTTGACGGCCCCGGATGGCAGTGGGTCCGGGTTTGCGCCCATTGCGCCGGGTCAGGTCAGGGACATGGTGCAAAACACCAAATCGGTCGCGCGGATGTATCACGTACCCGAGCGCGACTTGGGTAATGGCGCGGTTGGCCCGGCGCACTATGTGCTGGCACTTGCGCCAACGGACAGCAACAAAGCAGGCGAACCTTTGGCGCCTTCCGGCGGTTGGACTGTGTCGGTACGCTACAAGGGCAAGGACGCATTGCGTGTGACACTTCAGGTGCAACGTGACGATGCGTTGCGCGGGTATCGCGCGCAGGCGCGGCAATCGTATTTTGATGACGCGTCGGCGTATGAGTGGAACCACGTGGCGCAGGATTGGTCGGCTTTGGGCGTGGATTGCCCCATTTTCAGCCAAGGCAGTCACAGTGCCTTGGCCACATCCGCATCTCGTTTGGTGTTTTCGGTCGGCGCGGCGATTTACAATCCGGTGGCAACGGGCGGGCTTAGCCCGGCCAATCTTGGACCGTCACCCTATTCGGCAGAGGGGTCCGATTGGTCAGTTCCCGGACCCACGGTGTCGACCGTGGCTGATGATGGCCTTTTGCACAGAGGCGTGACTGGCGCAGGGACGCTTTCCGGGGCCAGCCGCCATATGAGCGGAACAAGCGCTGCCGCTGGGCGTCTTAGCCGTGCGTTGGGGTTGTCTGCCGCCAAGATCAGGCGCAACGGGGCCAAGGGTACGCAAACCGATGATCTGAACAAGACCGCGCTGGACCTGCTGCCGGTGCCCGCGTCGGACGTTGCGCGATTGGGGGACTATGTTGTCTGCCCACCCGAGTCCTATCCGGCACGGCGGTGACATAACCGGACAAAAGAAAACGCCGGGGCACAAAGGCCCCGGCACACTGGTCAACACGTTCCGATGGGGCGGAACGTCAAACTCTCTTTGATCACCACTCTTCTTTTGCGGTGTCCCACATCTGGCGCAGCCACGCTGGGATCACTGTTGGATCGATCGTTACGGTTGATTTGTTGATCGCGGTGCCTGTGCTCAGTTCAGAAGAAAGCACTGAAAGGTTGAAATCTCCTTTATAGGCGCTGCCATCAAAGCTGCGGCCAGTGGTCTGGGTTTCGCCATCCAAAAGCCGCACCAACGCTTCGGCAACCGACACACCCAGCACAGCGCCCGCCATGCTGTCGGTGGGGAAATGCACCCCGGCGACCGTACGATTGGCCGCAATCCGCGCGGCATGGCGGTACAATTCGTTGCCCGCCGCAATTTCCGCCATTGGGTCAAAGCCCCGGTTGTAAAACAGGCGGGTCAAAATCGTTGCCAGCGCAAAGCTTTCGGTGGCATGGCCGGACGGCCACGCGCCATGACCGGGTGTTCGGATCATTGGCTGTACTTTGTATGACATGGCAATCGGGCGGGCGACATCAAACCCGTGCTTTAACGGCATTTCCAGGGCTGCACACAGCCGCAGGATTGCCCCGCTCATTGCAACGGTCCACTTCGTTGCCGATGGGGACACAAACCCGACCATGGCAAAAAAGCTTTCCAGATTTCCCACCTGAACGGCAATCTCGGACATCCTGTCGCCGCGCAAATCGGCGGCGGTTCGAAGATATGGCAATTGGTGATCGGCCAGAAAATCGTCGGCCGGTTTTGTCAGCGTGACCAAGGTTTTTGTGCCACAACTGACCGTACCTTGTGTATTGGCCTGAGTGCTGTCTGACAAAGACACGCCAAACAGGCCGTTCAATGTGTTGTCCAAAACCAGCCGCTGCGGGCGTCCGGCCATCTTTTGGTAGGCTTTCCAGCTTTTGTCGGTGGCCGGCTTGACCGGCACACGATCGGCGGTCCCATCCCAGTGACCAACGGTGCCCTCACGTGCGCGGACCATAGCACCGGACGGGGTCTTGCCGCCTTTGCTTTCCCACGATTCCCACGACTCCCAGGATTCCCAACTTTCCCACGACTCCCAGCTTTCCCAGCTCTCCCAGCTTTGCGTTGGCACAATCTCTCTCCTTACAAATAAACTGTTTTCATGTTCAGCGCCCGTGAAGCATGCGTCAAATCTGATCCTCTTGCCTGCTAAAAATTTCACGCACAATTCACGGCAGTTGCCGTGACAGCCAAGCGTTGATAGCTTTGCGCAAGAAAACAAGTGCTTGGATCATGACAGAGACGACGCGCGCGCCAATCAGTATTAACGTGATTGGACCGTTCCGGGTGACCTCGGCAACGGGGGTTGATCTGACTCCGAAGGGCACAAAAAACCAAGCACTTGTCGCCTTGCTTGCCCTATCTGATGACTGTTCGCAGCCGCGCCGCTGGCTGGAGGATAAACTGTGGAGCAGCTTTGGCCCAGAACAGGCCAGCGCCAACCTTAGGCAAGCCCTGGCCAAGGTCCGCAATGCCCTTGGCGACGAAAGTGAAATCCTGACAGCCGACCGTAGCCGCATCGGTTTGGATCAAACCCGCGTGACCGTGGATTTGCGCGACGATGTTCTGGTCTTTGATGAACGTTTGGAACTGCTGCAAGGTCTGGATGTCCGAGATCAGGAATTCGAAGAATGGCTGCGCATGGAACGAATGGAGTTCCAAAGTCGCATCGCGCAGGCCACGCCGAAACAGGCCAAGGGGGTGTTGATCCGGTGCCACACGGTATCTGATGAACCGGGCCGTGCGACCATAATGGGTGACATCCTTGCGGACCGCATTGGCGAAAACATTGCTGAACAGGTGCGTGCGTGGCGCCAGTCGAACGAAGGTCCGGCGGGTGCGACGCTGCCTGACTGTGACATTGCCATTCATACGCAAATGGTGCGCGATGGCGATGCGCATGCGGTTTTTGTGCGCGCCGTGCACCAATCCAGCGGGCGTATTCTGTATTCCAAGCTGGAAACCTTGAACCGCCTGGAAGACATTCTGGAATGCAGTGATCCGGTTGATCGGACCGTCTATGAAGTTGCTGACCAGATCATTGGCAAGCTGCCCCAGGTTCTAGAGCCTTCAGCCCCCGAAGCGCGCGCCACGGCGCTGTCCCGACTGGGGCTGTACCGCATGTTCAGTCTGGATCGTGACGCGCTGCGCGAGGCGCGCGGATTGATGGAACAAGCCTATGACCATGATGACAACGGGGTTTATCTGGCATGGAGCAGCCTGATCCGGACCACGCAATTTCTGGAGATGTCCGAAAGCGGGCGCGAAGCGCTTAAGGAAGAAGCGCTTGAACTGCAGTACAAGGCGTTAGAACTGGGGGCCGACAATGCTTTGGTTCACGCGGTATCCAGCAAGGTGCGCGGGAACCTTTTGCGAGACAACGGCGGCAGTCTGGAATTGGCGCAGAACGCCGTTGAACGAAACCCTGCCAATGCCTTTGCGTGGGTCACGTTGGCAGAAGCGAATATGCGAATTGGCAACCGGGACGCGGCGTTTGATATGTCGGCACGGGCGCGCCGGATCGCGCGTAATTCGCCCTTCAAACACTGGTGGGACACTGGGCATTGCGTGATTGCAATTGCCTGCGGACGCCCCAACGAAGCCATCGAAGCGGGTGAATCTGCGGCCCGCGCAGCGCCTCTGTCGCGACCAGCCCACCGCCACCTTCTGGCGCTATACGCTTTGGAAGGACAGTTGGAAAAGGCCAACGCAATGGCCGAAAAGTTGCGTAAAATTGAACCTGGATTTTCGTTGGACCAGTTGGTCAACGACGAAGCATACCCGGTGCGCACACTGCGCAATATGAACATGCTCGACCCGATTCGAGCACTGCTCTAGCGCGGGTAGTTGCGACGCTAAGTGCCTGCAATCTACGCGGTACTTGACGTCTGGCGCGCACAAATTCCCTCTGAAAAATGCGAAAAGACAGCCATTGGAAACAATGCCGCTGGCTAAAAACCCAATGTGCGCCGCTTGGGCACCACCTCTCCGCCACATTTTCAGTGCATCCGTGCCACCGGGTTAATGCGCCCCAAAGCGGGTCCCGACCAGAAGGGCGGGCGGCAGAGTTTTAGTTCTGCCTGACTGGAAGAATGGCCAATGGCCAAAATGGTAAGAGGTTAGTTGCATGGCGACTTATACGGTTACAACGTTGAATTGGAATTCCGCCGCGTTTTGGTCGGGTATCAACCAGTTCTCAGGTGGTCATACGCTGGACATGTCCGGGCTGGGGTCGTCGTACTCGATCACCTATAACGAAGTGACCGGCGAACTGACGCTTTCCGATGGCGCGACCACGTTCTCCGTTGGCGATGCATCGGCGACGGGCGGGCCTTATGACGCCACTCTTGGTGGCGCGACCGAGTTTGCTTTCTTCTCGACTGTGCTTGGTACTCAGGGCAGTGACTACTTTTCGGGTGGCACTGACGCCGACTACTTTGACGGGCAAGCGGGGAATGACACCATTCTGGGCCTTGCTGGCAGCGATACGCTGCTGGGCGGTCTGGGCGAGGATTCGATCGACGGCGGAACCGGAAGTGACAGCCTTTCCGGTGGCGCAGGTGACGATACGCTTTTAGGCGGCACAAGCGACGATACCATCGACGGCGGCAGTGGCAACGATGCCTTGCTTGGTGGTTCGGGCAACGATTCCATGGTGGGCGGCGACGGGTCCGACTGGTTTGCAGTTGGTCAGGGCACGGACACCATTGTTGGCGGCAATGATGCCGGATCGGACAGCATTTCTTTTGCAGGCGACGGCGACGCGGCAACAGTGATTTTTTCCGCTGACGGCGCAGGCACGTATTCTGACATTGATGCGTCAGGGTCGTTTACGGGAATTGAAGGCGTCGAAGGCAGCGCACTGAATGACAATGTGGATGCCACGGCCACCACAAGCGGTGTCCAGTTCATTGGCATGGACGGCGACGACACCTTTTTGGGTGGGTCCGGCGCCGATACGGCAGACGGTGGCGCGGGTTCTGACAGCCTGATCGGCGGCGCGGGCGCAGACAATCTGTCTGGCGGGTCAGGCCGGGATTCGATCGACGGCGGCGCAGATGCAGACATGCTGGGCGGCGGGTCCGGCACAGATACCATTCTGGGCGGCGGTGGCGGTGACACCATCTATGGTGATGGCGGCGAAGCGGGCCTTTACGCTGGTGCCATCGACAGTTTTTCCTTTAGTGCGGCCAACATCAGCAGCAGCGGCAACGACGGTGGTTCGACTGTTGGCAGCTATGCCATCTATGACAGCATCGGTACGACGTCCGACGGCACTACGGTTCAGGCCAAGATCACTGTTATCAGCGCAGAAGATCCGACGATCAGCGTCACTTTTGGTAACGACATTGCACTAAACTACGAATCCGACGCAGCCGCGGGCACTGCAGTCACCTTCCGCTTTGAATTCTTTGATCAAGCGACGGGCGAGCCGATCCAGTTGGACGGCCCAATTACGTTCCGTGACATCGATTCCTCGTCTGAGAGCGTGTCCGTTGCGGCAAGCGACGCAGATAGCCTTGCGGTGTCCAGCACTCCGATCACAAACCTGACCACAACCGCCGGGGGTGCAGACCTTACAGCCCAGTCTGACAACACATCGTCCGGCAATGCCGACGAAAACCACTGGGCTCAGTTCGAGTTGAATTCGCAATCCGTCGTTGATTTCACCATGACATCGCGCGGCGCCGGGACGTTGTACAACTTCGGCAGCTATGACTTCACCAGCGCGCCGACAACCGTTGTTTCGAACCCCGAATCGCAGAACGACAGCATTGATGGCGGAGACGGCAACGACGTCATCTATGGCGAAGCCGACAACGACACGATTTATGGTGGCGCAGGATCTGACACGCTGGATGGCGGTGTTGGGGATGACACAATCTATGGCGGCGAAGATATCCGCTTGTCTTCGGGCGGCACGGACGCTCCCAGCTACACCTATTCTGTGTTCCATTTGGGGATCGCCCCCGAAATGGATGTCATCGATGGTGATAGCACAGCCGATGATCCAAACGCATTCCTGGGCACTTATGGTGGACCGGGTGAAGAACTGTACGGTCAGCTTCAGACCGCAACGACGGTCGACAGTGATAGCAACACGCGCATCAACAACGCAGACAACGAAACCCCTGAAACAGTCACGATCGACGGCATCGATCACTTTGTCGACGTGGCTGTGTTCTACAATGCGACGGTCACCTTTACGGATGGTTCAACAACCACGGTCACCGCTTTGGTGGTTCAGATGGACGACGGCAACCTGTACTGGTTCCCCGAAGTGTCCAACAACGCTGAACATCAGGCACTGGTCAGCCAACCTATTGAATCTGTCCAGTTCACCTCGGTTGATACGCCCTACAACAACGTCACGGCGCTGCGGATGGACGGCGACTATGCCCTGCCGGGTGACACCGACACATCCGGAGACAGCATCACCGGCGGCGACGGCAATGACTCGGTTTACGCGGGCGCTGGCAACGACACTGTTGACGGTGGTCATTGGGGATGACACGCTGATTGCTGGCGCTGGTGCCGACACGGTCGATGCCGGGGCAGGCAACGACCAGGTTCTGGGCGGCGAAGGCGCCGATTCCCTGTTGGGCGGTGATGGCAACGACGTTGTGTCCTCTGACGGGATCTTCCTTGATCCGGCTGACCATGCATCCGGTACGGCGGTCACTGCCGCGAACCTGACAATCAACAATGATGCAGATGGTCCCATCGAACTGTGGTGGATCAATGAATCCGGCGTGTTGGTCTACTATGCGACGATCCCTTCGGGGGGCACCTATGTTCAGCCGACGTTCGAAGACCACAACTGGCTTTTGCGCGCCGAAGACGGGTACTACCTTGACCTGATCGAGGTCACCGGCGACCAGACCGAAACGTGGGGAACCGGTAGCCAGAATGACACCATCGATGGTGGTGCAGGTGACGACAGCATTCAGGGTGGCCACGGCGCCGACAGCGTGCTGGGCGGCGCAGGCAACGACACCTTGGCTGGATTTTACGGCAACGACACGATTGACGGTGGCGCAGGTAACGACAGCATCAACACCGGTGCCGATGCTGACGTGATCCAACTGACCGATGGTTTTGGCATCGATACAATCAGCGGTGGCGAATTCGTACAAAACGCTGCCGATTCAGATACGATTGATGGGTCGGCCCTGACCGGTGATGTGACCGTGACCTTCACCGGCGACGAAGCTGGTTCCGTGGTTTCGGGCGCAGATACCGCGACGTTCACCCAGATTGAAAACGTCTTCACCGGTTCGGGCGACGATACGATCAATGCATCTGCCGACAGTTCCGGCGTTGGCCTGTTTGGCAATGCCGGGAACGACAGCATCGATGGCGGATCTGGTGACGACTGGATCGAAGGCGGCGCGGCCAACGACACAATCGAAGGAAATGGTGGAAACGATACGATCTTTGGCGGCGCCGGTGCTGACAGCATCCGCGACAGTGCCGATGCTGATCTCGTGTCCGGTGGCGACGGCGCAGACACGATTCACGTGTCTTGGGGCGCAGACACCGTTGACGGTGGTGCTGACAACGATTTGTTTTATTCGTTCTATGTCGCCGGCAACACAGCCGACACAACGGTTACAGGTGGCGAGACGACCACGACCGGAACAGATTACGACATCATCAACTTCTCTGGCGAAAGCGACGCGGCGGACACCATCGCGGCAACCTTCACCGGGGACGAAACGGGTTCGATTGCGATCAACACGGCGACTATGTCGTTCTCGGAAATCGAAGGGATCGTTGGCTCGCAGGGCGCCGATGACCTGAATGCCAGTGCGACAACCTCGGGCACTTACTTGGATGGTCAGGCGGGCGCCGACACAGTCTCTGGGGGCGGCGGAAACGATTCCTTGCTCGGCGGCGATGACGATGACGTTTTCCTGATCAATGACAATTTCGGTGACGATACCATTGAGGGCGGCGAAGGTTTCACGACTGGCACAGACTACGATTCACTGGTTCTGATCGGCTCGACCGGCACCACAATCGACCTGTCTGGCGTCGATCCCGAGGCAGGTACTGTCACGGACGGGACGTCGACCATAACCTTTACTGAAATGGAAAAGGTTTACCTCAGCGCGGGTGGTGACACTGTTGTGTTGGGGGACGGTTCGGGTGCGCGGACCATCGAAAACTTTGACATGACCGACAGCGGCGATGGCACCACTGTCGACCAGTTGGATGTGTCGGGTCTGACCAGCGATGGCGGCACCACCCCGATCAATGTGTCCGATGTGGTTGTCACCGACGATGGCGGCGGCAACGCGGTCCTGACCTTTCCGGGCGGCGAAAGCATCACCCTGATCGGCACCTCTCCGACGCTGGTGGACGACCCGGCGGAACTGATGTCCATCGGTATCCCCGGTGTGTTGGACTACATTGTCGAAGGCACTGCAGGTGACGATGTCATCGACGGCACGTATATCGGAGATCCCGAAGGCGACTTGATCGACAACAACGATCACTCTGATGGATCAAACGATGACAGCGTTGAAGCGGGCGCTGGCAATGACGCAGTCGTTGCGGGATTGGGTGACGACACGATTATCGGCGGAGCTGGCAACGATTCCCTTTGGGGGCAAAGTGGCAACGATAGCCTATTGGGCGGCGACGATGACGACTTCCTTGGTGCTGGTATCGGCAATGACACTTTGGATGGCGGTGCAGGCAACGATACATTTGACATAGATGCAGGCGACGAGGCCTCGACCATTATCGGTGGCACAGGGGAGGACACGCTTTCTGCGGATGCCGATGGTTCTCCTGATGGTTTCAACATCACTTTTACTGGCGACAACGCGGGTTCCTTGTCTGCCGTTTCAGGTTCGGCTTCCAGCACCTTTGTCGAGATCGAAGCGATTCAGGGTTCTGTTGAAGCTGACACCATTGACGCTGGCGCTGATAGCACCGGCATCGACATTCTGGCCGGCGCTGGCAACGATAGTGTTGTTGGCGGCGACGGCGCCGACTCGATGCTGGGCGGCGATGGCGATGACACCTTTGGTCTGGCCGACAACTTCGGCAACGACACAATTGTCGGCGGCGAACTGTCGGAGACGTCTGGCGACACGCTGGACCTAAGCGCGACGACAACCGGAGTTACAGTTGATCTGACCTCTGTTGACCCAGAAGCCGGCACGGTGTCGAACGGCACAGCCACGGCGACCTTCTCGGAAATCGAGAACATCGTTCTGGGCGGTGGCCGCGATACAATTGTTCTGGCGGATGGTTCAGGGGCGGACTCCGTCCAAGGTTTCGACCTGACAGACAGCGGTGACGGCACGACCAACGATCAGCTGGACGTGTCCAGCCTGACCTCTGATGGCGGAACGACGCCGGTTACTACGGCAGATGTTGTCGTGACCGACACCAACGGCGACGGCACGGGCGACGCGGTACTGTCTTTCCCGGGCGGTGAGAGCATCACGCTGGTTGGCGTACTGTCAAGCCAAGTGGACAGTGTTGATGAACTGGTGTCCATCGGCATCCCAGATGGCCGCGACTTTGTTGTCGAAGGTACAGCAGGGGCAGACCTGATCGATGCTGGCTATGTCGGCGACCCCGAAGGCGATATGGTCAATGCTGGCGACCACACCGATGGCAGTGACCGAGACAGCATCGCGGCCGGAAGCGGCAACGACACCGTCTTTGCCGGTGTTGGAAACGACAGCGTTTCTGGTTGGGCTGGCGACGACGAAATACACGGCGAATCCGGCGACGATTTGCTTTATGGCGGCGACGGCAATGACACCTTCTTTGGTGGTGATGGCAATGACCGGGCATTCGGCGATGGCGGCAACGATGTCATTTCCGGTGGTGCTGGGAACGATTCGCTTGTTGGTATGGACGGTCGCGACAGCCTTATTGGCGGCATCGGTGACGACACATTGGATGGCGGCGAAGGTCAGGATACGATCACGCTTGAAGATGGCTTTGGCAGCGATGTCATCTCGGGCGGCTCAACCGGCGCGGACTTTGACAGGATCGACGCCAGCGGCATGACAACCGGCGTTGACCTGACGTTGTCAGCACCAGAAGACGGCACGATTGTCTCGGGCGCAGATACTGCCAGCTTTGACGACATCGAGCTTTTCACGCTTGGCAGCGGCAATGACACTGTTACAGGCAGCACGGGCGACGAGAATATTCAGCTTGGCGCAGGCGATGACTATGTCGAAGGTGGCGCAGGCAATGACAGCCTGTTTGGTGATCTTGGCGAAGACACGATCCTTGGCGGTGCGGGCAACGATGTTCTGAGCGGCAATAGTTCAAACGACAGCATCGAAGGCGGAGACGGTGAAGACCTTGTCGACGGCGGCTCGGGCGATGACATCCTGCGCGGCGATGCCGGGAACGATACAATAAGTGGCTTTGCAGGAGCAGATACGCTTGATGGCGGCGCAGGCAACGACAGCCTAGATGCGGGTGCTGATGGCGATCGCGATGTGATTGTGCTGGCCGATGGTTCGGGCACGGATACCGTCAGCGGCTTTGACCTGACCGACAGCGGCGATGGCACAACCATCGACCAGCTTGACGTGTCCGGCCTGACCGATGCGGGCGGCAATCCGGTTAACGTAGACGACGTGACTGTGACCGACACCAATGGTGACGGCACAGGCGATACGATCCTGACGTTCCCGAACGGCGAAAGCATCACTTTGGTGGGCGTCCTTTCCAGTCAGGTTGATACCGACGCCGAACTGGAATCCATTGGCATTCCGGGCACTTCGTCGAATTACATAGTCGAAGGCACGGCAGCCGGTGAAACCATCAACACCGGCTACGCGGGCGATCCGCAGGGTGACCTGATCGACAACTTCGACCATTCCGATGGATCGAACGATGACAGCGTCGAAGCCGGGGACGGCAACGACAGCATTGACGCGGGCTCGGGCAACGACACGATCCTTGGTCAGGGCGGCGACGACGAAATCTTCCTCGACGGCACGCTTCAGGACGACAGCATCGTTGGCGGTGAAACCGGTGAAACCATCGGTGACCGGATCAACTTCTCGACCATCTCCGATGACATCACGATCACCTTCACCGGCGACGAAGAAGGTACAATCACCGACGGCACCAGCACCACGACATTCTCGGAAATTGAACGTTTCCAGATGGGTACGGGCAACGATAGTGTCATCGGTTCGGTCGGCGACGAAGAGATCATTGGCAACTTTGGCAACGACACCATCCTTGGTGGCGCTGGCAATGACACGATCTTCTCGGGCTTCGACGATGACAGTGTCATTGGTGGCACGGGCGATGACAGCCTTGTCACCTCGTCCGGAGCCGATACGGTCGCGGGCGGCGCTGGCAATGACCAGATCGACGTCGGCGCAGGCGACGGCGAAGTTGACGTTGTTGTCATCAACGATGGCGACGGCGACGATGCTGTTTCGTCATTTGAAGCCCCAACCGACCTTGGCGGCGGAGTCTACGCAGGCAACGACCAGGTCGATGTCAGCGGTGTAACCGACGCCAGCGGCAACCCGGTTTCGACCGAAGACGTCACTGTCACCGACACAATCGGGGATGGCACGGGCGACGCGATCCTGACCTTCCCGGATGGGACGACTGTAACCTTTGCAGGTGTTACCATTCCGGCGAACCCCGCCGAATACCCTGCCTTCCTCGAAGCGATGGGCGTCCCGGCATTCCCCGGTGACTTTATCGTCGAAGGGACGGCTGCAGGCGAATTGATCGACGAAGGGTACGCGGGCGATCCCGAAGGCGACATGGTCGAAAATAGCGACCACATGGATGGGTCGAACGCGGATTCCATCGTGGCCAACGCAGGCGCGGACACAGTCACTTCGGGTGCTGGAAACGACACCGTATCGGGTGGCGATGATGCGGACATGCTGCTGGGCGGGGATGGTTCGGACAGCATGACCGGCGACGCCGGTGACGACGAACTGTATGGCGACGGATTTTGGCATACTGTTGGCAACTATCCATCTGGCCCGGCGGCGGGCGGCACGGTTTCGTCCTTGTCTGTTACCAACACGGCAGAGGAGCCGATCGACCTCTATCTGATCGATGAAGCCGGCACGCTTGTCTTTGTCTCTACGATCGCTTCGGGTGGCACTTACACCGATCCTGCGGCGCTGGATAACCAGAACTGGATGCTTCAGGACGGCTCGGATTACCTTGGCGTGATCGAAGGACAGCCAGGTGGCACCACCTATATCTATGGTGCCGACGGTCTGGAAGACACTCTGCAAGGTGGCGCTGGCGAGGACGCGCTGGGCGGTCAGTTTGGTGACGACAATATCGATGGCGGTACGGGCAACGATACTGTCTGGGGTGGATCGGGCAATGACAGCATTCAGGGCGGAACCGGCAACGACAGCCTAGAAGGCAACGCCGGCAACGATACGATCTATGGTCAGGACGGCGCCGACACGATCCTTGGTGGCGCGGGCGACGATACGCTGGACGGCGACGATGCGCTGGTCACCGGTGGCGCTGACAGCATCCTCGGCGAAGCAGGCAACGACCAGATCATCGGCGATGTTGGCAACGACACGCTGGATGGTGGCACAGGCAACGACACCATCTTTGCCGGTGACGATGACGACAGCCTGACTGGCGGCGCTGGGACGGACCAACTATATGGACAGGCGGGCAACGACACGCTGACCGGCGGTACTGGTGACGACCAACTGACCGGCGGTGCGGGTTCCGATGTGTTCACCTATGCGGCGGGCGATGGCAACGACACCATCACCGACTTCAACGCGGGCAATTCTGGCACGCTGGCGGATGGTGACACCACCAACAACGACTACATCGATCTTGCGGGTTTCTACGACGACATCTGGGAGCTTCAGGGCGACTATGATGACGATGGCCTTCTGAACCAGTCCAACGCATTGTCGATCAATGGCAAGGCGGTGGATTATTCGGACAACACCAGTTTTGCTGGTGGCAGTCTGGCCTTTACGGGTGCAACGCCTGATGCATCGTCCTTCACGAACGAAAACACCAATGTGACCTGCTTTACCCCTGGCACCTTGATCAAGACCGCGATGGGCGAAATTGATGCCGCCGACATTGCAGTGGGTCATGTGGTTCTAACACGTGACAACGGGTATCAGACCGTGCGCTGGGCGTCTCGCCAGACACTTTCAGGCGCTCAGCTCAAGGCCACTCCGGCCCTGCGTCCGATCCTGATTGAACAGGCTGCACTGGGCGGCGGGCTGCCGGAACGCGATATGATCGTGTCGCCGCAGCACCGTGTGGTCATGGGTGGCGCAGTGATCCAGCTGCTGTTCGAAGACGATGAAGTTCTGGTTGCGGCGGCGCATCTTGTGGGACGCAAAGGCATTTCGCAGATCTGCCCCGAGGAAGGCGTGACATACATCCACTTCATGTTTGATCGTCACGAACTGGTGATGTCCGATGGCGCATGGACCGAAAGCTTCCAGCCCGGTGATACATCACTGGCCGGTCTTGACGATGCCCAGCGTGAAGAACTGTTCACGTTGTTCCCCGAGTTGACCGAGCGCGAAGGTCGCGACGGCTACTCCTCGGCGCGGGCGTCGATCAAAGCGTATCAGGCGCGCTTGCTCCATGACGCCTAAGTGAAAAATGGGGCGGGCGGGTTTGCAACCTTGCCCGCCTGAATCATCCCAAGCGACTGAAACTTGGAACCAAAGGCTTTGTCGTCAAAGCCGCATCAGTTCCCGAACCACGCAGAGTGGTGCCTCGGTCCGCAACTTCAAGGTGCTCGTCTGGTGCCACGTTGTTTCATCAAAGTCAGGAAAAAACGCGTCTGCATCTTCGACGGTCAGATCGACCTCGGTGATCAACATGCGTTGGGCTTTGGGCAACAAAGCTTCGTAGATGCTTTGCCCGCCGATGCCATAGGTGCGCAAATAGCCCTGCGAATGGCATATCTGCAGGGCCTCTTCGATCGAAGAGGCGGTGTGTTCACACAAATCCGAATTCGACGTGACAACCACATTCAACCTAGATTTCAAAGGCTTGACTGGAAGGGATTCCCATGTGCGGCGTCCCATGATCAGCGCGCCGCCAAGGGTTTCGCGTTTGAACATGGCCAAATCTTCGGGGGCGAACCACGGGATGTCGCCATCTTTGCCAATAGCGCCGTTCTGGGCGCGCGCTGCGATAAGGGTCAGCATTTGGAGTCCCCTTGACTGTCACGGGCGTACTTTCGAACCGAAATGGGTTGCGCGCCAGTTGGGCGCCGCCCTCATCCATCCGGTGCGCTGGTATATGCGCGCTGGCGCCCGCGGGGGCAAGCATCATGTCAAGTGGCGGGATTTCGTTTGGATACGCAGCGCATTTCGGTAACGTAGCCAAGAATGCACAAAAGTCTGTGGAAAGAGCCGATGGCAAAGCGCGATTATTCTTTGTTGGGACCGGATGCCCAAAGGGCCGTTGAAACCGGGTTGGCTGCAGCCGAGTGGTATCATACCGACATTCCTCGCAAGCGCATGAAAGAGCTTATGAAACGGAACGATCAGCCCGCAATCCGCGATACGATCATCCTGTTTAGTGCTATGGCAATTCTGGCTGGTATGGGCGTCGCGCTTTGGCCAACGCTTTGGTCGGTGCCTTTCTGGTTGGCCTACGGTGTGCTGTATGGATCAGCCATGGATTCGCGTTGGCACGAATGTGGCCACGGTACAGCCTTCAAGACGCGGAAATATAATGACTGGCTTTACCAGATCGCGTGCTTTTGCATGGTACGCAATCCGGTCACATGGCGATGGAGCCACGCACGCCATCACACCGACACGATTGTCGTGGGGCGCGATCCGGAAATTGCCATCATGCGCCCACCGGATTTCGCCCGGCTGATTGCAAATGTTTTTGGCATACTGGATGCGTGGCACGGGTGGAGCCGGATGCTGTTGAATGCGTCAGGCAAGCTGGACCCAGAAGAGGCAACCTTTATTCCCGAAATGGAACAACCAAAGGTGATCCGTATCGCACGCATCTGGGTGTCGATCTACGCCGTGACGATTGCAGTCGCCGTGGCAGCGGGATCAATCCTGCCTTTGATGGTGATCGGTTTGCCGCGCCTGTATGGCGCTTGGCACCACGTTTTGACGGGATTGCTGCAGCACGGGGGGCTGGCCGACAACGTGAACGATCACAGATTGAATTCGCGCACCGTGTACATGAACCCTGTCAGCCGGTTCATCTACTGGAATATGAACTATCACGTAGAACACCACATGTTTCCCATGGTGCCGTTTCATCAGCTTCCGAAATTGCACAACGAAATCAAACACGACCTGCCCGCACCGAACAGTTCGATCCTTGATGCCTTGGCCGAAATATGGCCAGCCCTGCGTCGGCAGCTTGCGAACGAAGACTATTTCCTAAAGCGCGCTTTGCCCGAAACTGCGAAGCCGTACCGGGATGATTTCCACAATGCGGCGCTGGGAACGGCAGCGGGACAATAGGGCGACAGAGCTATCAGACGACGACATAGGAGATGCGATCTTGCCTTGGATTGACGCTTGCGCAGTGGATGATATCGACACAGAAGACCTGATCCGCTTTGACCATGATGGGCGTACCTTCGCCATCTATCACAGTCCGGACGGCTTGTTTTTCTGTACGGACGGGCTGTGTACACATGAAAATGTGCATTTGGCTGACGGTCTGGTGATGGACTATGAGATCGAGTGCCCCAAGCACAACGCCACCTTTGACTATCGCACAGGCGAGGCGCTGCGCGCGCCTGCTTGCGTGAACCTGAACACCTATCCGGCCAAGGTCGAAGGCAACCGCGTTTTGGTTGAAATCTGAACCATCACCCGAGGATCACACAGCGACGTCAGCCTTGATTGGCGGGTGTGGATCGTATCCTTCGACTTCGAAGTCCGAGATCTGATAGTCGTCAATGCTGGCCGCGTGACGCGCCAGTTTGATCTTTGGAAATGGACGCGGGGTCCGCGTGATCTGTTCACGGGCTTGGTCAAGATGGTTCAGGTACAGATGGGCGTCTCCACCCACCCAAACCAGTTCGCCGGGACGCAGCCCAGCCTGTTGGGCCAGCATCAGTTGAAGCGCTGTTGCGCCGACATAGTTGAATGCTGCCCCCAGCAGCAGGTCAACCGACCTTTGAAACAGCAAACAGTTCAGACGCCCGTCGGACGTCACATGATACTGATACACCATGTGGCAGGGCGGCAGCGCCATGCCGTCCAGTTCCGCAACGTTCCAGCCATGAAACAGCATGCGGCGGCTTGTGGGGTTTTCGCGCAGTGTTTTGACCAGATCGGCGATCTGATCATGTTCGCGGCCGTCGGCACCCAGCCATCTGCGCCACTGTTTGCCGTAGACCGGGCCAAGCTCGCCCCAGCGTTTCGCAAACGCGTCATCCTCAAGGATGCGGTGTTCAAAGTCGTCCTGCGAAATGTCTTCGCCGGTTTCGCGCCGGTAGGTGGCCAGCGGCCAGTCAGACCAGATGCGCACGTTTTCACGCAGCAGCGGTTGAATATTGGTGCCCCCGGTCAGGAACCACAGCATTTCTTTGATCGCGGTCTTCCAATAAACGCGTTTGGTGGTGAGGATTGGCGCACTGCCATCTGACAGATCAAAGCGTACCATGGCCCCAAAGATCGAACGTGTGCCAACCCCGGTGCGGTCTATGCGTTCATCTCCGCGGTCGAGGACGTGTTCAAGCAGATCAAGGTATTGGTGCTCAGGATGCCGCATGCTCGTGCCTTATACTGGTCGGGTTGACTTGGATCTAAACCAACGAAGATTCCGATGACGCCACCATATATGGCAATGCTCTGCAATTGCACCAGTGCCGTTGCAAGGCAAGGCTTGAGTGGCCAAGCGGCGTGGCGACACTTTTGCCTCAGTCAGGGCGCATTCCCGCCACAGGAGAATTGACTTTTGCGCGCGACACCCGCAGTCTTGGTCCAAATAAAAAAACGGGCAAGACCTGAGGCAGTCATATGTATCGCATTCTTATTGCGCTCGCGCTTGCGGGCGCCCTTGCCGGTTGTTCGGCAGGCAACCCCACATCTGGTGACGGTGGCACCGGAATTGGGTCGGGCACGCAGCCCTTGACAGACGAAGAACAACCGACGGACGTCGTAGACGAAGGCGGCACTGACACGTCGGATGTCAATGTCTATGGCACCGAGGCTAACGCCGATCTTACCATGAACGATGTAACCTTTGATCCCGACACCGGGGAACTGGTTCTGAACAACATGCCGTTTGATGGGCCGGACAATACCTATGCCGAAATAACGCAGGCATCGACGGGCTTGGCGTCTGTCGGGTCAAGCTTTGACGTGTATGGCAACGTACGCGGTACATCGAACTACTATGCGGTGTTCCGTCGTTCGGCGTCTGGCTACAGTCAGGTTTCTGCTGCGGGTACGGATCGCTATGTGACCTTTGGCTTTGGCGGCGCAGCGGCGCAGAGGTTGGCCGGAGATGGCAGCCTGCCCAACACCAGCGAAGAATTTATGTTCGTCGGCGAATACGCCGCTGTCCGTACGGTGATTGATCCCGACAGCGGGTCGACCGTGCAATATGTTGCCGGCACATCGCAGATCGAAGTGGACATCGAAGACTTTGACAACATTGGCGCGGTCGAAGGGATCATTGTCGACCGCCGTTTCTTTGACGCCAATGGTGCGCAGATAGATGCTCTGACGGACGTAGACTATATTTCGCTGGCCACAGCCGAGATCAACTTTGACAACTGGACAATCAATTCCTCAGCAGCTGGCGTGATCCAAAATGGCGGCAACGGGGCCACTGGCACGTGGGAAGGCCTGTTTACCGGTCCGAACGGCGAAGAAGTGGCCGGTGTGGTGTTGGTTGAAGGCAACGGCCCAATCGGAATTGATCCCGAAACCGGTGAATACATCACCGCCGAGGTACGCGAATCCGGCGTCTTTGTTGGCACCCGATAATTGGTATGGCGTGGGCTGGTATCGGGCGACGGCTGGTATTTCTAGGCGCTTTGGCCGTAGCTGGCGTTGCGCAACAACAGGCACAGGCGCAGGAATTGCGCCTGAGCTTGCCTGAGGCGCGCACCGCAGCGTCCCAATTGTTGTCACAAGGCAAACCCGAAGCGGCCTTGATCCTTGCAGAAGGGATATTGCTGGGCGCGCCCGGTGATGTGGCGGCCCTGCTGCTCAAGGCGCGCGCGTTGCGTGACATGGGCCGTATGGAGGCCGCCAAGGACACAGCGCGTGCGGCATGGCGTACAGCGGATACTGACCGGGACAAATTCTTTGCAGCGCTCGTTGTGGCGCAAAGCCGTGCCGCTGCGGGGCAATCAGGCTGGGCGCAGTACTGGCTACGCCGTGCAGCCCAAGAGGCCCCGGACGAGGGCCTGCGCCAAATGGCAGTGCAGGACTTTCGGCAGCTTCGGCGGATGACGCCGTGGCGTTTTTCCGTAAACATGTTCATGCAGCCGTCGGACAATTTGAACGACGCGCCTGCCAACAACACAGAAGCCTATAACGACTTTTTCAGCATAACACGGGTGGGCGCGGTGCCTTTGTCCGGTGTGCGCTATGGCGTGAACGGACAATTGCGCTATGCGATCCCCACAGGGGACACGTCGCGTGTAAACCTCTTGATGTTTGGCGGGCTCAGCCGGGCGCATTTGTCGCGCGACGCGCGCAAGGTGGCCGGGGCCGATGCAGATGATTATCGTACCGAAATGCTGGGGTTTGGTCTGAACTACGAACAGCGCGGAGCGCGCAAGGACCGACTGGGCCGTGTGGGAATGTCGGTACTGCGGCAGTGGCAGGGCCGCACGGCCTTGGCCGATGTCGGGCGCATTGACCTGTCATACAGCCATGCCTTGACGGGCGAGTTGCACCTAAGCGGGCGTATCGGGGTCGAGAAGGTCTGGCGTTTGGATACCGCACGGGGGGATACGCTGACCCGTTCAATTGGGCTGTCCTTGGCCAAACCAATAGGGCCGGGGCGCGTATCGCTGGATATCGAAAGATCGGACACCCAGTCTGATGTGGCGTCGATCGAAGTGCAAAAGACAACGGCGACGTTGAGCTATGGGTTAAGCCAACCGGTCAAAGGCATGTTGCCGCGCGTGTCATTGACGTGGGGCGCCTACGACTATGCAACGTCGCCGATCTTGTATTCGTTTTCACCGACCCCGCGCGAGGATCGTGAATGGGCGCTGGGCGTGGATGTTCTGTTGACCGAGTGGGACTATTACGGGTTCGCACCGGAAATCGGGGTTTCCTTTAGCGACAGACGCTCCAATTATGGCCTGTATGAAAGCCGCAGTACGGATTTGCGGCTTGGGCTGAAGTCAGTATTCTGAAGCGCAGCGACTTTCGCAAGAGATTGGTTCCTGCTCACAGATGTCAGGGAGGCATAAATGGGTACTCGTTATTTGCACACAATGGTTCGGGTCAAAGATCTGGACGCGTCAATAAAATTCTATGAACTTCTGGGTTTGAAAGAAACCCGCCGTACCGACAGCGAAACGGGGCGGTTTACGCTGATCTTCATGGCTCCGGAAGGACAGGAAGAGTGCCCGGTCGAACTGACCTATAACTGGGACGGCGACGATGGGTTGCCATCGGATTCGCGGCACTTCGGGCACTTGGCGTATTCGGTTCCCAACATCTATGACATGTGCCAGCACCTGATGGATAACGGCGTTGTCATCAACCGCCCGCCGCGCGACGGGCGCATGGCCTTTGTCCGCAGCCCTGACAATGTGTCGATCGAATTGCTGCAGGAAGGCGGCGCCTTGGATGTGGCTGAGCCATGGGCCAGCATGGAAAACACGGGCCACTGGTGATCCGCGCGCTCGCGGTCTTGTTTGCAGCACTCTGGCCGGTGGCCGGGGCGGCAGAGGTATGCCGACTGGCGTTGCTTTTGGCGTTGGATGTGTCGTCGTCGGTGGATGACGCCGAGTATGCTTTGCAGCGAGACGGGCTTGCGGCTGCCTTGGTGTCGGACCAAGTCTTGGGGGCTGTTCTGCAGGATGGCGGCGGGTCCGTTGCATTGGGTGTCTATGAGTGGAGTGGGCGCAGACAGTCATCCGTGGTGTTGGAATGGACTGTGATGCGCAGCCGCGCAGAGGTTGAAAACGCTGCGGCACACATCGCGTCTGCAGAACGTTCGTACCGACGGTTCCCGACTGCGCTGGGCTATGCGCTGGGGTTTGGGGCGACAATGCTGCGCGACGCGCCATTGTGCGAACGGCAAGTCATTGACGTGTCTGGCGACGGGATCACCAATGACGGGTTCTGGCCTGACAGGGCCTATGCGCATTTTCCGTTTCAGGGGGTCACCGTCAATGGGTTGGCTGTGCTGGGCGCAGATCCCGATGTTTTAGAGCACTATTTGGATTTTGTACGCCACGGACCGGGCGCTTTTGTTGAAACCGCGCAGGGTTATGCCGGGTTTCAAAGCGCCATGGAGCGCAAGCTGTATCGCGAAATCCAGACACGGATCGTGGGAGCGGCCGAACGGTGAAGGCACTGGCTGTGATTTTGGCATTGTGGGCTGGCGCGTCGGACGCGGCGTGCCGACAGGCGTTGGTTTTGGGGCTGGATGTGTCTGGGTCGGTAGATGCCACCGAATACCGGTTGCAATTGGATGGGCTGGCAGCAGCGCTGGAACGACCCGATGTTGTGGCGGCTTTTCTGGACATGCCTGCCGCACCGGTGCGGCTGTCCATCTTTGAGTGGAGCGGGCAAGGGGGGCAGCGTGTGTTGCAGCCTTGGGCCGAGGTGCTGGTCTCTGAAGATTTGGCAGCGGTCGCCATGCAGCTTCGGGCCAGCCAGCGCGTTCCCATGGATTTATCGACAGCATTGGGCGAGGCGAAACGCTTTGGCGCGATGTTGCTGGCCGGGCAAGGAGAATGCTGGCGTCATGTGCTTGACCTGTCGGGAGACGGCATATCAAACACCGGTCCACGCCCACAGGACGTTGTGCCTGACGGCGTGCTGGTCAACGGGTTGGTGATTGGGGATGGTTCGCAGGGGGCCGACGGAATCGGTAAACTGGTGTCGTACTTCCGTGCCTACGTGATTGAAGGGCCGGGCGCCTTTGTCGAAACCGCGACCGGGTTTGATGCGTTCGAAGATGCCATGGCCCGCAAACTGATCCGGGAATTACAAACGGTTGTCGTGTCACAACGACAATCCGATGCGGGCGACGGGCAGTGAGAGAGGCCAGCCCGCCGCATACCTCATTTGAAGAGTACCGATGTTTCGGGTGCGGTGGGTTGCAAACCCACCCTACACGTGATGTGAGCCGTTGTTGCTATTCAGATACGGTCGTACCATGATCTTCGCAATCAGTAGATATAGCGTATTTGATCGGTCCAATACCGTTCCACACGGCGCAATGACGTGGTGATGCCATCCAGACCTTCAAGGCTAAGCACCTCACGTGTTTGCAACCCTTCGGCATGGCGAGAAAACAATTGCGCCACGATATCGCGGATTTCGCGCCCGCGCTGTGTCAAGCGAACGCGTACTGACCGGCGGTCAATTTCGCAGCGCTGGTGGTGCATATAGCCCATTTCCACCAGTTTCTTGAGATTGTAGCTGACGTTGCTGCCTTGATAGTATCCGCGCGTTTTCAGTTCGCCTGCGGTTACTTCATTGTCACCGATGTTGAACAACAACAGCGCCTGAACGGCATTCAGATCAATGACGCCCAGCCGTTCGAATTCGTCCTTGATAACGTCCAGCAAAAGTCGGTGTAGCCGTTCCACCAATGCAAGTGAATCCAGATAGGCCGTGACGTAGGTCTGGTTTGACCCATCTGTCAGCTGTGAATGAATGCTCATGGTTGTCTCCGCCTGATATGCCTTTGACGGAGAATTCAACGATAAAACCCAATATTACGTTAAATGGGCATAGATTTCTTGAAAAACTGTTGGGGCACCGCGCGGTGCCCCATGTGGAGCTGTCAGCCTGCCGACGCAACCAGAGCGATGTCGTCTATCAATGCCTGCAGTGACGCGGGGGCTGGTTTTTGTCCTGAAACCCACTGGTAGAGGTCCTGATCGTTTTCGTCCAACAGCGTTTCGTACACGTCCAGTTCGGGGGCCGTCATGGTTTCCAGTTTGGCGTCGCAATACCGGACAAGCAGGATGTCCATTTCCTTGATGCCACGCCGCATAGAGCGCATTTTAAGCCGTTTCAGACGGGTTTCGCGGGGCTCGGGTGCTGACATTCAGGCAGGTTCCTTTAGCAACATACGCAGTTTCTTTTCCAATTGGCCCAGTTTCTTGGCCTGCTCGGCCATGTCGGTCCGCATCGTGCGGATATCGGAAAGCACCGCATTGATGTCGGGGGAAATCGGTTCATCCTCGGGCTGAGCCAACCCGTCGCCTTCGCCATTGATCAGCCAGACAATCGAAACGTTCAACAGCCCTGCCATCATCGACAATCGGTTGGCACGGGGTTCGGATACGTCGTTTTCCCAGCTTTGCAGCGTCTTCAGACGGATGCCCAAACGCTTGGCCAGCGCGCTTTGTGTCATGCCGGTCGCCTCGCGACCTGCGGTTAGTCTGTCGCCGAACGTTGCGGCTTCGGGGCCGTACCAGTCGTTTTCTTGGGTCATTAAGAATTCCTTGCGTTTTCAAAGGAGCTTGATCGGCTGACTGGCGCAAACTATGACAGGTGGCGCTGACATACAAACCGGTGCCTGCTCATGTCTTTTCTTTCGCAAACGCTGTCGCGTGTGCAGCCCTCTCCAACGGTCGCGGTGACGCAGCTTGCGCGTGATCTGGTGGCACAAGGCAGGGACGTTCTGGCATTGACTGTCGGTGAGCCTGACTTTGACACGCCAGACAACATCAAAGCTGCTGCAATTGCGGCAATCAATGCCGGGAAAACGAAATATACAGCGCCCGATGGCATCCCTGAATTAAAACAGGCGATCTGTGATAAGTTCGCGCGTGAGAATGGGTTGGCCTATTCGCCGGCTCAGATCTCGGTCAGCACCGGTGGCAAGCAGGTACTGTACAACGCGCTGATGGCGACGATGAATCCCTGCGACGAGGTGATCATCCCCGCGCCGTACTGGGTCAGCTACCCGGATATGGTGCGATTGGGTGGTGGTGAGCCGGTGATCGTCAAGGGGGACCCTGCGCGTGGCTATAAAATCACGCCAGACCAGCTTGAAGCAGCGATCACGCCCGCGACCAAGTGGTTCATCTTTAATTCGCCGTCCAATCCCACAGGGGCTGGATACACGCGTGATGAGCTCAAGGCACTGACCGATGTGTTGATGCGGCACAGCCATGTTTGGGTGATGACGGATGACATGTATGAACATCTTGCCTTTGACGGGTTCGAATTTGTGACACCCGCTCAGATCGAACCGGGCCTGTATGATCGGACCTTGACGGTGAACGGGCTGTCCAAAGCGTACGCGATGACCGGCTGGCGAATTGGCTACGCGGGCGGGCCCGAACACCTGATTGCCGCGATGCGAAAGATACAGGGCCAGTCCACGACGAACCCTTGTTCGATCAGCCAATGGGCAGGCGTCGAAGCGTTGAACGGTCCACAGGACTATCTGGCCGAACGCTGCGCCGTATTCCAGCGGCGGAGGGACTATGTGGTCGCGCAGTTGAACGCGTGCAACGGGCTGGTGTGCCCAACACCCGAAGGCGCGTTTTACGTCTATCCTTCGCTTGATGCATTGATAGGAAAAACCAGCGCAGGTGGCGCAAAAATCAGCGATGACGAAGCGTTCTGCACAGCGTTGTTGGAAGAACAGGGGGTCGCGGTTGTCTTTGGGGCTGCTTTTGGACTTTCTCCATGCTTTCGCGTCAGTTACGCTACGTCAGACGAGGTTCTGGCCGATGCGTGCGGCAGGATAGCTGCGTTTTGTAGTGGCGTGGTCTAACAAGGTTAAAAGCTAAGGGGCGCGCATGGCGGCTGATCTTCCTCCATTCTTCTTTCGTGTACGTGACAACGGCGCGGCGGTGTTTCGTGTGGACACTGAAAATAGGCAACGCCGCATCGAGATGGATCAGATCGCCATCGTCAACATAAACAAGGGCGAAATCCGTCCGCACGGCGAACACGAACTGGATGATGACGAACTGACTGCGATCCGCAGTTGGATGGCCGAACGCAAAGCATTGCTGGCGATGCGCGACATTGACGATATTCACCGGGCGGTGGATTATCTGAACACCACCACGCAATGGGTGCAGTCAAAGGCCAGCGACGAGCAGCTAGAAGAGGTCACAGATGCTTTACTTTTGGCGATGCATGACCTGCGTTCGGTTCTTGTACGCAAAAAAGCTGATCGCCTGATTAAAGGCTGACGGCCTGCCCGTATCCATTCGGAGGGGGAACCTCAGAGGTTTTCTCCCATCCCGGTCCCCAAAAGAGTTTGGCATACGTATCCCAAGAACCACGGGAGGGTGACGATGCAGAACGCTCAGAATTCAGCTCAGACCCCGGCTGGCTCGACGGGACAAACCTTGTTTCCCTTGTCCCCCGATGCCTTGCGGGCCCTGTTGGCCCGGAAATAGCGCCAACCCGTGGCACCGGTGGTGTTGCGTAAGCGGTAGGCTTTTGTTGGTTTGGTCGTGTGCGTAAATGGTTTGTCCCGCTCTGGTTCGCCAGAGCGGGCTTTTTCGTTCAGATCATCCAAGAATGCCGGGCCAGTTTGCACGACCCTTGGCTATGTTGCCGGGAATGTCCTGCAACCACAGTTCGCGGGCGCGCAGATTGGCGTTCAGGAACAGTTGCCCTTCGTAGATGGTCCAAGCTTCGGGAATCGTGGGTGCCAAGTATCCACGTGACGCCGCAAAAGCGCAGTATCCACCGAATTGCGGCGCGTAGGCCTGCGGGTTCGCACTGAAGGTCGCAGCGTTGTCGGCCGACGCAAAATGCCAGGTGGCGCCATTCCACTCAACCGAGTGATTGGCCGACCCTTTGACGGGCCCGTTTTCGGAAAAATAAGCAACTGGATCTGTTCCGTTGATCGCAACGCCATTGGTCGCGAAAACGTCGGATTCTCGGGCGGATGCGTTGCGCGGCAACAAAGCCACTGCCGGGGTGGCAAACAAAAGGCCTAAGGCGGCGCGGCGGGACAGGGTGGGCATGGCGGGCTCCTTTGGAATTAGTTGATGATTGCAACAATGGGTCCGTTCTGAGTGCTTTGAAAGACAGGGCAAGCGTTGGTGATCATACGTGAACGAATGCGTGAGATTCAGAAACAATTGGCAACACAGCGAAAATTGATCCCAATTGGCCGCATTGTGCCATGAATAAATTGACTTGGCGGATGAGGCTGTTAGCCTGCGGGAAAGCAAGGAAATTTTGGTTACGGATGGGGGACAAGATGCGTATCCTTGGAACTTTGGCGCTGGCAGGTGGGTTGACCGCGCTGGCAAGCTCGGCCTTTGCATGGGGTGACATGTACATGGGGGACGGCACCAACGACCCCAATTCAAACTTCTTGATGCACAGCTACCCCGGGGAAAACATGTGCCCACAGGGCCTGCAGCCAGTCACAATCGGCGGCGAGATTTGCTGCGGTGTTCCGAATGCCGGGCCGTATATCAATCGCGCTGGTGGCCGCAAAAAGATGAAGGTGCGCGCACATCGCCCGGCCCCTCGCGCCTATGCGCCGGTCGGTGAAAAAGGTGTGGTTTACCGCTGACTCTGGTCTTGGAGCCTGCCCAGATGACGCAGGTCGATCCAAGACGGCTATAAGCCTTGGCTTTTCTCGTCAGGCCGCGTATACGCGCGGCCTGATTTCGTGTCTGGAGACAAGACCATGCAGGGCAGTGCCAATCTTAACATCATGATCAAGGCCGCGCGCAAGGCGGGCCGTTCGCTGGTCAAGGATTTCCGCGAAGTCGAGAACCTTCAGGTGTCGCGCAAAGGGGCGGGGGACTTTGTGACCAAGGCAGATATTGCCGCGGAAGAGATCCTTCGTGAAGAACTGACCGAAGCGCGCCCGACGTATGGATATGTCGGCGAAGAGGGTGGCGAAACAGCAGGCGAAGATCCGACACGGCGCTGGATTGTCGATCCGCTGGCAGGCACCGGGAATTTCCTGCACGGCCAGCCGCACTGGGGCCTATCGATTGCCTTGGAACACAAGGGCAAGATCGTTTCGGCGGTCATCTATGACCCGGCCAAGGACGAAATGTTCATAGCGGAAAAGGGTGCAGGCGCTTGGCTGAATGACTCGCTTCGCCTGCGTGTGTCGGGCCGGGCGCGCATGCTGGATGCGTTGGTCGCGACAAACATACCGCAGGGTGCCAAGCGGACGCTTCCCGCGACGCTAAAGGATCTGGCAGCTGTTGCTCCCTAATGTGCCGGTATCCGGACCTCGGGTGTACCTGCGCTGGACATGGCCTATGTCGCGGCGGGCCGTTTCGACGGGTATTGGCAGCGCGAACTGGAGCTTTGGGACATCGCGGCCGGATCACTGATCGTGGCCGAGGCGGGCGGCCTTCTGGAAAGCGTCCGGGACCGGGTGCGTGACCCATTTGAAACGGGTGCTGTGTTGTGTGCGAACAATGACCTGTTCAGTGCGTTGGCCAAGGTATTGCGCGCCGAATGATCGGACGGCCTAGCGGTCGGACGGGTGGGACACCCCGTCGACCCATTTGATCGGCTCAAAGTCAGCCGGCTCAGTGCCTTCGATGGCATAAAGGTTCACGCCGTATTCGTTCGGGTTCGACCGGCGGCGGTGGAACATGTAGATCCCGCAGACCGAACAGAAATGGTGTTTGGCCGTTTTGGTGCCCCATTGATAAACGGTCAGTGCCTCTTCGCCTTTTAGAATGTCGATCCCGCCCATAGGGGCCAAGACGGCGGGCGCGCCACGGCGGCGACAAAACGAACAATCGCAGCGACTGACGGTGTTAAAGCCATCGCTTAGGGTGACGGACAGTTCAATGGCACCGCAGTGGCATGTGGCTTTGACAGGGACGGTCATCGCCTAGGAATCCTCGGGATGCGGGTGGTTGTTGTATATTCAGCTTCGGGGTGAGGGGGATGTCCGTGTGTTCGGTCCCAAAACGCCGTAGCGCCCAACCTGATCCAGAGTGGCAAGGTGAATACCACTCCAATCAAAAATCCGCCCGCATGCGCCCAATAGGCGACGCCGCCCTGTCCGGGTGCTGCTCCGATGCCTCCGTACAGTTGCAGGCCAAACCACACAGCCAAAACGATCCACGCGGGAACGGGGAAGATGCGGAAAATGATGATCAGGATTAGAAGGATGTCGATCCGCGCGCGCGGGAACAACAAAAGATAGCCGCCCATCACCCCCGCAATTGCGCCCGACGCGCCAATGGTCGGAACCCGCGAAAACGGCTCTGACAGGTAATGCGCATAACCAGCAGCGACCCCGCATGCCAGATAGAACAGCGCAAATCCAAAATGCCCCATTTCATCTTCCATGTTGTCGCCAAAGATCCACAGAAACAGCATGTTGCCGCCAAGGTGGGCCAAACCGCCGTGCAAGAACATCGAGGTGACAAAGCCAGCATACCCTTGGCCATCTGAAACCATTGCAGGCACCAGCGCATAGTCTGCATAAAAGAACAGCAATTCACGCGGGTTTTGTTGCAGGTGCCACGTGCTGAAAAAAATCAGGATGTTGGCTACCAGCAGGGCGTAGGTGACAAAGGGCGTGCGCCCTGACGGGTTGTGATCGCGGATTGGAAACATGTCCGGAGTGTGCCGTTCCCTGCGCCGCCGTCAAGGCAGCGCAGGGACATGAAACAGGGTTTGGCCGCGAAAATCGCTCGAGCGGCGTGCGTCAGATCAGCTTTGCGCAGCCAGCAGGGCGGCATTGCCGCCTGCGGCGGTCGTGTCGATGCAAACGTGCCGTTCCGCCACCGCGTGCCCCGTGTCCGGGGTCCCGGTGATCAGCGACAAGTTTGGACCGGTGCGGGCGGCCAGCGCCTGCCGATACGCGCGGGCTGTGTCCACATCGCCCCACCAGATGACGGCCGAGATGCCGTTGATTTTCTGCAATGCCTCTGGGGTCACCGCCCCGGTTGCGTTGACGGCCAGGCCACCTAAGGCAAGGACCGCCTTGGCTTGCGCTTCGGCAGCGGCCTTGCCCGGCCCTAGGCACAAAACAGGAGGGCGGGCTTCGGTCATGTATTGATTGGCCTCGCCAGTTGGACCCGGCAATTCGGTTTTGAGTTGCGCCTGCGGCACCGCCACCCCGTCCACGAGCGACTGCAAGGCATCAAAAGACATGTCCGAGGGAAAACGGCCCTCTGACACTGGGGCACCGTGAGATCGGAACCGATCCAGATAAAGCGGCCCGCCCGCCTTGGGTCCGGTGCCGGACAACCCTTCGCCGCCAAATGGCTGGCTGCCGACGATGGCGCCGATCTGGTTGCGGTTCACGTAAAGGTTTCCTGCCTGCACCCGTTCGGTCACATGCTGGACACGGTCGTCGATACGGGTGTGCAAGCCGAATGTCAGCCCGTATCCGGTTGCATTGATTGCGTCGATCACCGCGTCAAGCTCGGACGATTTGAAAGTTGCCACATGCAGCACAGGGCCAAAGATTTCCCGTTCAAGATCAGCAATTCCGCCTATTCGGATCAGCGTAGGCGCAACATAGAAACCTGCATCGGGTGTCGGATAGGTTTTCAGAATGCGGCCTTGGGCCTGTGCTTTTTGAATGTGGGACACAATGCCTTGGCGTGCCTCAGCATCAATTACCGGACCAAGGTCCGTGGCGACATTCCATGGGTCGTCCATGACCAGCGCGTCCATGGCGCCTTGCAACATCTCAAGCAGGGTTTCGGCGATATCTTCCTGTACATACAGGCAACGCAGCGCTGAACAGCGTTGGCCAGCCGATTGGAACGCGCTTTCGACAATGGCCTGCACAGCCTGTTCGGGCAGTGCGGTGCTGTCGACGATCATCGCGTTCAACCCGCCGGTTTCGGCGATCAACGGCGTACCGGGGTCAAGGTGGCTGGCAATAGCGCGGTGGATGATCTGCGCGGTTGCGGTTGATCCGGTAAAGGCCACGCCTTTGACCTGAGGCTGTCGCGTCAGTGCCGCGCCGACATCACCCGCGCCGGGCAGCAATTGCAGGGCTTGGGGCGGTACGCCTGCTTCATAAAGCAGTTGCGTGGCACGCACCGCGACCAGTGGTGTCTGTTCAGCCGGCTTGGCAAGCACCGCATTGCCAGTGGCCAGTGCTGCTGCAATCTGCCCTGTGAAAATGGCCAACGGAAAGTTCCATGGCGAAATGCAGGCAAAGACGCCCTGCGCCTGCGCACCATCCGTGCGGGCTGCATAGTAGCGCAGGAAATCCACGGCTTCGCGCAGCTCTGCCACCGCATCCAAAAGCGATTTGCCAGCTTCGCGATGTAGCAACGCAAACAGTTCGCCATAGTGGAGCTCATAAAGATCGGCGGCGCGGTTGAGCACCGAGCGGCGTTGGTCGGGTGACGCATCCCAAGGGACAGCATCGCGTGCCGCTTGGGCAACGGTTGCAGGGGTGGCCGATTGCACGTGGCCCACGATGTCCGCCGGGTTGGCCGGATTGCGTTGGGTTTCTCGGCTGGCGCCGTCGGCTGCGCGCACGGTCAAAGGCGCGGCGTCCCATTGGTGGGCGGAGAATTCATCGCGCGCCGCATCAATCGCAGTCAATGTTGGTGTGTCTCGTAAATCCCAACCCTTGGAATTCGGGCGCTCGGGTTGGAACAGTTCAGGTCCTGTTGCCAGTGCCACGGCGCCAAGCTGATCAAACGGGTCTGCCGCCACAGTTTCTGGCGCCACGTCTTCGTCAACGATCTGGTTTACGAACGACGAATTCGCGCCGTTTTCCAGCAAGCGCCGCACAAGGTAGGCCAGCAAATCACGATGCGCGCCCACCGGTGCATAGATGCGGCAGCGCGTGCCGTTTTGCGTCTTGACCAAATCATGCAAGGTTTCGCCCATGCCATGCAGGCGCTGGAACTCAAAACTTTGCGTATCCTCGGCCATGTGCAGGATCGCGGCGACAGTATGCGCGTTATGCGTGGCAAATTGCGGATAGATCCGGTCGGTCATACCCAGAAGTTTGCGGGCGTTGGAAATATAGCTGACATCGGTCGCGGCCTTGTTGGTGAACACAGGAAAGCCCGGCAGCCCCATAACCTGCGCGCGTTTGATTTCCGTGTCCCAATAGGCGCCCTTGACCAGCCGGACCATGATCCGCCGGTCCAGCCGCGTTGCCAAGGCGTGCAACCAGTCCAGAACTGCGCCCGCGCGTTGGCCATAGGCCTGCACCACAACGCCAAAACCGTCCCAACCCTTTAGCGAAGGTTCTGACAACACCTCTTCGATGACGTCCAAAGAAATACCAAGACGGTCGGCCTCTTCTGCGTCAATGTTCAAACCAATTCCGGCGCTGCGCGCCAGTTGACAAAGGGTGCGCAGGCGCGGGGCCAGTTCGCGCAAAACCGTGTCGCGGTGCAGGACGTCATAACGCGGGTGCAAAGCGCTTAGCTTGACCGAAATGCCGGGGTTTTCGCGGATGTCGTCGCTGTGTGCAGCTTCGGCGATGGCCCCTATGGCGCGTGAATAGGACAAGTGATAGCGGCGCGCATCGTCTTCGGTGCGGGCAGCTTCGCCCAGCATGTCGTAGCTGTAGGTATAGCCTTTGGACTCCATGCCTGAGCCGCGCTTCATCGCAGCTGCGATGGTTTCGCCCAGCACAAATTGCGCGCCCATTTCCCTCATCGCGCGGCTCACGGCGGTCCGAATCACTGGCTCGCCCAACCGCTTGATGGCGGCGCGGAGGTGACCCACGGGGCCGGGTTGTTCATCGTCCAACACCTTGCCGGTCAACATCAATGCCCATGTCGAAGCGTTCACCAAGGGCGATGTCGAATGCCCCATGTGTTTGCCCCAATCCGACGGCGCGATCTTGTCTTCGATCAACGCGTCAATCGTATCGGCATCGGGCACCCTCAACAGCGCCTCGGCCAGACACATTAGCGCCACGCCCTCTTCCGTTGACAGACCATATTCAGCCAAAAACACTTCCATCAAGCCGGGGTTGGTGGTGCCGCGAATGTCGCGGACCAAATCTGCCGCGCGCGTGCCAATTGTGGCCCGGTCCTGTGCTGACAAGGCTGCGTCTGCAACCAATCGGCCCAGTGTGTCCGCTTCGGGGGCATAGGTGCGCGCGTCGATGATGTCGCGCAGCGACTCTGTGGGGTTGTTTGGCATGGGGTTCTCCGGCATTTGTGTTACTGTAGGCGGTATCGATCAGGAAATTTCCCCGTGTTTGGCGCTATGGCCATCCAAACGGTGTGAAAATCAGGTGAAAAACGATGAGTGTGGATTTTGAGAAGCTCGACCGCTTTGATCAGGCGATTCTGCGAGAACTGGCCGAGGATGGCAGGGTTTCCGTGACCGAACTGGCCGGACGGATCGGTTTGTCCAAATCGCCCACGCAGGCGCGGCTGAAACGGCTTGAAGCCGAAGGCGTGATCCGCGGCTATCGCGCGATCCTTGACCCGATCCGGCTGGGGCTGGATCACGTGGCTTTTGTAGAGGTCAGGATGAACGACACGCGTGAGGCCGCACTTGAGGCGTTTAACGCCGCCGTAGCCGCCATACCCGAAGTCGAACAGGCGCATCTGATTGCCGGGAATTTCGACTACCTTCTCAAGGTACGCACAGCCGATATGCGGGCGTATCGTCGGGTATTGGCAGAGAAAATTTCGACCCTGCCGGGGGTGTCGCTGACCTCTACTTACGTTGCGATGCAGGCGGTCAAGGACGACGGTCTCGCGGATGTGACTTGATCGGTGCGCGTCACACGCCATCATAGGGTGCATGAAAAACGTTGCATTTGCCCTGAGCCTGATTGCCACGCCCATATGGGCGGACGGTTGCCCCGAAGCACCGGACCATTCTGAACGATTGGACAGTTTGATCGCTGAGCTACAAGTGGTCGGAAACGATATCGAAGCGCGTCTGGTGACCAATCAGATGTGGGAACTGTGGTCCGACGCCCCTGATGAGCCGAGCCAAGAAATGTTGGACGAAGGGATGCGCGCACGTCAGAGCTTTGATTTCTTGCGTGCCAAACAACGACTGGATTCGCTCATTGCATACTGCCCGCATTATGCCGAAGGCTATAATCAGCGTGCCTTTGTGTTGTTTCTAAGCGAGCAGTTTGATGATGCGCTGATCGATCTGGATCGAACACTTGTTATCAACCCCGAACATATCGGTGCGCTGGCAGGCAAAGCCATGACCCTGTTGGCTTTGGGCCGCGAGGTTGAGGGACAAGAGGTGTTGCGCGATGCTGTTGCGTTGAATCCCTTTTTGAAAGAGCGGTTCTTGCTGACCACGCCATCAGGCGAAGATTTGTAAGACAGAAAATTTTTTCAAAAAAACCGTCCTACCCCCCATGGCGGGTGACGTGGGCTGTTGATAATCTGTCTTGGTTGATCCGATTGCGGGGATGGCTGTAAGGCCAATAAGGCCCGAAACGGAAAGATGGTGAACAACGCCTGATGCGGGCGTGATGGAATGGTAGACATACCAGACTTAAAATCTGTTGGGCCTTGTGCCCGTGTGGGTTCGAGTCCCACCGCCCGCACCAAAGTTCGTTTGATTCAAGTGGCTTGAGAAAATCCGCCCGAAACCCTTTTGCGCCGCTTGTTCCGAAGCAATGGCGTTTTAGGGCCTCTAGACAGCCCGCTTAGCTTCGTCATGTCCTTCAGAAGACAGTTTGGCCCGGAACGCTTCTGCGAGATGTTCGATGTGTTGCTTTAGGCAGGACACAGCCCGATCCGTGTCTTTGGTACGTGTGGCTTCGGTCACTATGGTGTGCTCGCCCATAGAGCGATCCGTGGTTTCGCTCATAATCGTGAAAAGATGGGTTCGCAGTGCCTTGAGAGGCGAAATCGTGAGGTTGTAGGACTTGGCCAGAGATCGGTTTTCGGCGCCTAGGATAATCGCGTTGTGGAACTGATGGTCGCCCATCGTGTACTGGTGAGGGTCCTTTGCGATTAAGGCCCGTTCCATATTGGCATTGGCTTTTTCAAGCTGTTGCAACAAACCAACATGGTTCCGTTCGATCCCAAGGCGAAGTGCCGCTACCTCAAGAATGGCGCGGTGTTCGCACAGCTCATCAACGATGCGCAAATCCGGTGTGAAGACAAATGTCCCGCGCTTGGCCGATATTGTTACCAGCCCTTCCAATTGCAATGCGGCCAGCGCGTCCCGCACCGGGGATCGGCTGACTCCCAAGGCATCAGCAAGACGCTGTTCAGAAAGCTTCGACCCCAAAGACAATTCGCCGGAAACGATGGCATCGCGGATTTTCTCGACGGTGACTTCCATGAGCGACTTGGGGTGGTCGACGGGTTGCATCTGTTTCTGCTCCTGCGGTTTTCATCGGCATCATGTTTGAGAAAAGGGGTGATGTCAAACTAGCATGGTACATGTTACATGGCACTTGACAGGACAAACTAACATGTTGGATGCTAGAATTGGGGAACGGGGCGAGTGCGTCCCGTCGAGGATCAAGTGGAGCGAAATCGATGATTGAAGCGATCCCGAGCATAGTCGCCGACAGTGTTGTCGATGCTTTTCGGGAAATCGTAGGCTCGGCCCATGTTCTGACCCAACCCGAGGATGTCGCGAGTTATCTGACGGATTGGACCGGACAGTATCAGGCGACAGCGCTGGCGGTTGTTCGTCCAGGTTCGACCGACGAAGTTTCGGCACTGATAAAACTTTGCATCGAACGCAAAGTCGCGGTGGTGCCACAAGGCGGTCGTACTGGTCTGTGCGGTGGTGGCGTGCCGGTGGCGGGACGCCCGTCGGTGGTTCTGTCGCTGAACCGAATGAACGCAGTCCGCTCGCTGGACGCAGATGGCCGGACCGTTGTCGCAGAGGCAGGGGTCGTGCTGGAAACGTTGCACGAGGTTGCCTTGGACCACGATCTGGTTTTTCCGTTGATGTTTGGTGCCAAAGGTAGTTGCACCATCGGCGGCAACCTGTCGACAAATGCTGGCGGATCAAACGTCGTGCGCTACGGGAATACCCGCGAACTGTGCCTTGGGATTGAGGCCGTCATGCCTGATGGTTCGGTGATCAACGCACTGAACGGCCTTCGCAAGGATAACACGGGGTACGATCTGAAAGATCTACTGATCGGCGCCGAAGGCACTTTGGGGGTGATCACGGCAGCTGTATTCAAGCTTTTTCCGACGCCCGTCGCACGGTCGACCGCCTTCTTGTCTGTTGAGTCCCTAGGCGCGGCGCTTTCCATTCTGAACCGACTTCAGGATCATTCTGGCGGCAGTGTGGAAGCATTCGAATATATGCCACAGCAGGCTTTGGATGTGATTTGTAAAGTGTTTCCGTCAATTCGGCGCCCCTTGGAGGGCCCGGTTGAAAGCGGGATCTTGGTAGAGATCGCGTCATCACGGCCCCGCGACGGTGAAGCGATGGGGGACGGCAGCATACGTCTTGAAGCAGAGATGATGGAACTTTTGGGGGAATTGATGGAAGAGGGGCTCGTTCTGGATGCTATGATTGCACAGACCGAGCAGCAACGTGCCGACTTGTGGAAAATGCGCGAGTCGATACTTGAGGCGATCACTGAATCTGGCCCAGCGTACCATCTTGACCTTTCGCTTCCGCTGGCCGGAGTTTCGACCTTTGTCGAAGAAATGGATGCCGAAATGGATCGGCTGGGGTTCTTGCCTTTGACGGTTGGACATTTGGGCGATGGCAATCTGCACTATGCCTTGTCTGCTGCCAACGGGCAGAATTGGAATGCTTTGCCGCTCGAGCTTGCCAAGGAAAAAGTTTTTGCGAAGCTGAGCGAACTGAACGGTTCCTTTAGCGCTGAACACGGGATCGGGCAAAGCAAGTTGGCCGTGATGACCAAACTGAAAGACCCTGCGCAATTGGCGGTCATGCGTTCAATCAAGAAAGCCTTGGACCCAAACAACATCCTAAACCCTGGCAAACTTCTGCCACCCGAGTAATTCGCAATTTTGCGCGGCTGGCCCGGTGCAAACACGCCATCTGAGTGAGGAAACGATATGGCAAACCTGTTGAAAACAATAAACAGAACTGTGTGTGCAGCTGCACTGATCGGTGCTGGTGCAACTGGGTCGGTTTCGGCCGAGTCGCTTTTCGATGGCTGCCCATCAGGTCCGATCATTCAGCGGTTTATCGAATTTGGCAAAACCGGCAAGATGCCCCCGGATCTGGGCAAATGGCTAAACACGCCTGCGGATCAATATGTCGAACCGTGGAAACCCTTCGACAACGTCGATTTCGTCGGTGTCTGTTGGGTGTCGGCTTGGTTGGTTCATACAGATGATGGCGTCGTTTTGATCGACACCCTTTATGGGCCGTTCAAGAAGATGATCGTCGAGAATATCCAAAAGACGGGCACCGACCTTGCAGACATAAAATACGTTTTGATGACGCACGGCCATTTCGACCATGTTGGTGGCGCCGTGGCTCTCAAGCCATTGTTGCCAAACGCGACGTTCGTGATGACTCAGGAGGGCTGGGAAGAGGCCGTTGAATCTTCGAAAGCGTCGCAAGGTGGCCCACGTGCGTGGGACATGATCGAACCGGAGATGGTCGTCGCGGATGGCGATGAGATCACAGTGGGCGGCAACACCTTCAAGGTAATCGAAACGCCTGGCCACACATGGGGCACAGCGTCCTACATGTATGACGTGAAGGATGGGGATAACACCCACCGCGCCATCACCATTGGTGGTCTTGGCCTGAATGCCATCGAAGGACCGCCCCAAGTCGAAGCCTACATCGAAAGCGTCGATCGCGTGCGTCAGCTTATCGAGGCGAAGGACATGCCAATCGAAGCGCATCTGACCACGCACGGCTTTTCAGCCGGGCTAGATGAAAACCGCCAGAAACACGCGGAACGCCAAGACGGAGAGCCAAATGTTTTCGTCGACCCGCAGGCCCTTCTTAATCAAGTAGCCGGTCTGCGCGACCGGGCGGTGAAACGTCTGGAACGTGAAAAAGACAATCAGTGAAGACTAATCTGAAACCTAAGGGAGGATTTCTAATGAAACTCAAATCAAAACTACTGGCACTGGCGGCAACTGCCGCAATGGCAATCGCCTCACCGGTTGCTGCCGAAGACTGGGCGCCTGATGGCCCCCTGACGATCCAGATCGGCTTTGGTGCCGGTGGCTCAACCGACACCATGGGTCGCGTTCTTGGTCAGGTCATGAAAGAAAACACCGGCTGGAACGTCGTTGTCGAGAATAAGCCCGGCGGCGGCGGTGTTGCCATGTTTACGGGCCTGTCGCAGATGCCAGCGAACGGCAAGACCATTGGCATGGGTGTCAGCATTCCTGTTCTGGTGCAGCTGGTCCAACGCGGTGATCAGCTGCCGTTCGATCAAGACGACTTTGACTATCTTGGCACAATTGCCAAAGCAGAATTGGCGTTGGTTGCCGGGAAAGATGCCCCATTTGATGATCTGGAAGGCATGATTGCCTATGCAAAGGAGCAGGGGCAATTGGCGGTTGCTACAATGGCTCCGCCGCAGGTTCTCATGATGAAAGCAACGTCCAAGAAGACAGGCGCCGATTTCAATCTCGTGACCGCAGATGGCGGCGCAGAGGTGATGAAGCTGATCCTTGGCGGGCAGGTTCTTGCGGGTTTCGGATCAGGTGAACATTTCCCTTATTTGGAATCTGGCGACATGAAAGTGATCGCTGGTGCCAATCAGGAACGCCTGACATACGCACCAGACGTGAAGACATTCATGGATAACGGCATGGGTGTCTTTGTTGATCCGGTTTTCTTCCTTGCAATGACCAAAGGCACTGATCCGGAAGCAATTGCCGCGATTTCCGCGGCGATCGACGAAGCAGTAAAGTCTGATGAAGTTGCAGAAATCGTTCAGAACGCGGTCAAGGGCGCGCCGATCAATCTGGGCCCTGAGGGCACCCACCAGATGATGACTGATGGTCTTGCCGCTGCGCAGATTCTGTTTGCGAAATAACGAACCCGACTGCCCCGCCTGTAAAATGGTGGGGCAGTCTGATTGCCAAGGTTGGAGGGTGACATGAGCTTGAACGCTGATCGTGTGTCTGGCGCGTTTGTTCTGCTGTTGGGGCTGGCAATGTATTTTTATGTTATTCCCAATTATGTGGAACATGTCGACGAGGGGAACATTGCCCCTTCGACGCTTCCCAATATCATTTCTATCGTTCTCGCCGTTTGTGGCGGAGTTCTGATGGTGAGACCGACGGACTTTCAGGTTCGAAGCCCGGTTCTGATGGCCAAGACTGGCCTTTATGTCGCCGTGCTGACGCTTGGTATCTACATGATGTCGCTGTTCGGATTTGAATATGTCGCCCCTGTTCTGGCCTTTGCCATTATGTGGCTGATCGGGGAACGACGCCCCGTATGGTTGGTCATAGGCGTCATCGCGATGCCGACAATAATCTGGTTCATGGTGACCCAGCTTCTTGGTCGCGCTCTGCCTTAAGGGACAATACCCATGGTCGACTTTTCAACAATCCTGGCAGGTTTCGGAGACGCGTTTTCGCTTTTCAATCTGCTGTTCGTGCTGTTTGGCGTGGTTTTGGGCCAGTTTGTCGGTGCCGTACCCGGGATCGGTCCGATCATGGCCATGGCGATTGCCATTCCCTTCACCTTTGGGCTTGATCCTTTGCCTGCCATTGCCTTCCTTGTTGGCGTCAACAAAGGTGGGCTTGTCGGCGGAGCGGTGCCTGCGGTTCTGATGAACACGCCCGGCACGCCGGACGCTGCGGCCACCGCTATGGATGGATATCCACTGGCAAAGCAGGGCAAGCCTTTGAAGGCGACTAAAATGGCGCTTTTTTCTTCGATCACAGGGGACACCTTTAGCGACATTGTACTGATCACGGTTTCCGCACCTCTGGCTGTATTGGCTCTTAAAATGGGCCCGATCGAGATCGTTGCGTTGATGGTTTTTGCATTTTCCGTCCTAGCGGGGCTTATCGGCAATTCGTTGGTCAAAGGGATTATTGCCGCCGCTTTGGGTCTGCTGGCCGCTTCGATCGGGCAAGATCCCGAGAATTTCACACCGCGTCTCATCTTTGGCTATTGGGACCTGTTCAACGGTCTGGCCTTGCCGTCGGTGGCCATCGGGATGCTGGCCATTTCCGAAATTCTGCACCGCCTGTCCGAGGCCCATGGCAATATGCGGCCAGCCATCGTTGCCAAGGAAACCGGCAATCCTGATGACCAGCGTGTCACGTGGGCCGAATATTGGTCATGCCGCTACACGATGCTGCGCGGCGCAACCATTGGCACCATTCTGGGGGCACTTCCCGGGATCGGTTCCACCGCTGCCGCCTTCATGTCCTATGCAATGACCAAAGCGTCATCAAAGGATCCCGGGAGTTTTGGCAAGGGTAACATCCAAGGGATTGCTGCATCAGAATCCGCCAATTCAGCTGTGGTTGGGGCCAACCTGATCCCGCTTCTTACATTGGGCATCCCCGGCAGCGTTGGCGCCGCGCTGATCATCAGCGCCTTTATGATCCACGGCATGCAACCTGGGCCGCTATTGTTCGAAAATCAGGGGCGGTTGGTCTATGGCCTGTTTGGCGCGATGATCATGGCCAACTTTGTAAATCTGTGGGTAGGGCAGCTTGGGTTGCGGCTTTGGGTCAAGGTTGTATCGGCGCCTGAATCCATCATCTTTTCTTCGGCGCTGCTGCTTTGCTTTGTCGGGGTTTCGATGGCAACAAGCGGGTTGTTTGGCGTCGCGATCATGCTGATCTTTGCCGTCATCGGCTACCTGATGGCAAGCTTTGGGTATTCACTGGTGATCTTCATCATCGCGTTTTTTCTTGGACCCCGGTTCGAGAAATCCATTGCTCAGTCTCTGGCCCTAACCAATGGCGACTTAACGCAGATTCTGAAAAGCCCCGTGGCTGTGGCCCTGCTTGCCCTGTCGGTGATCTCGGTTGTCTGGTT
>CANNZV010004369.1:0-12744 GCA_947561585.1 Caprella mutica | reverse complement strand
AAGAAGAAGCGCTCGAGATCGCCAATGACACCGAGTATGGGCTGACTGGGTATGTCTGGACCAACGACCTGACCCGTGCGCTGCGCGTGTCGGACAAGGTCGAGGCCGGGATGGTCTGGGTAAACAGCGAGAACGTGCGCCACCTGCCGACGCCCTTTGGTGGCGTCAAGGCAAGCGGCATAGGGCGCGACGGAGGCGACTGGAGCTTTGAGTTCTACATGGAACAAAAGCACGTCGGATTTGCCACTGGCCAACACAAAATCATGCGCCTTGGCGCCTGAAGCGTCCTCGCGAACACCCGAAAATAAACATGTCTACCAATCCTAAAGGAGGAGACTATGGGAGAACTCGTTCTTGCCGCCAAGATGACCCATGTGCCGACGCTGCTCATGTCCGAGCAGGAAGGCCCTGTCAAAGGCAAACGGCAGCCCGCTATTGACGGCCACGCGGAAATCGCGCGGCGCGCAAAGGCTTTGGGTGCGACCACCGTAGTGATCTGCGACACGCATTGGGTGCTGAATGCAGGCTTTCACATCAATGCCAACGACAAGTTCGAAGGGCTGTTTACCTCAAACGAGTTTCCGCAATTCATTCAGGATTTGCCCTATAGCTACACCGGCAACCCAGAATTGGGTGATGCAATCGCCAAGATCGCCAGCGACAAGGGCGCCTATACTCTGGCGCATCATCTCGACAGTCTTGAGGTCGAATACGGCACCCTTGTGCCGATGCGCTTCATGTCGCGCGAACATGAAATGAAGGTCGTTTCGGTTGGTGCTTGGTGTTCTGTGCACGCCCACGATGAAAGCCGGATCGTTGGCGAGGCGATCCGTGAAGCGATCGAAGCCAGTGACGAGAAAGTTTTGCTGGTGGCGTCTGGTTCGCTTAGCCACAAGATTTGGGCCAACAAAGATTATGCCGCCAACAATGGCACGTTCACTATCTCGAGTGAGTTCAACCGGCAGATGGATCTGCGCGTGCTTGAGATGTGGCAGAACGGCGATCACGCCACATTCCTTAAGATGCTGGGCGACTATGCCGATTTCTGCTGCGGTGAAGGCTCGATGCATGACACGGCGATGCTCTATGGCGCGCTGGGTTGGGACAAGTACGACGCCAAATGCGAAGTCGTGACCCCCTATTTCCCCTCATCCGGCACTGGTCAGACCAACGTGATCTTCCCGGTTCAGAAACTGTAAACATGTCTGCCGGAGCGCTTGACGCGCTCTGGCGGCCGGTCCCCGACCGGCATCGACCCAATGCGACGCCCCGGAAGGATCAACAATGCTTTCTCTGAATGACCCGAGCCTTTTGAAAAACGCGGCCCTTGTCGGGACACGCTGGATCGAGGCTGATCCCAAGACTGGCATCGCGGTGACCAACCCCGCGACCGGTGAATTGATCGGCACCGTCCCCCGGTTGGGCGCCGAGGAGACCCGCGAGGCAATCGAAGCTGCGGAACAAAGCCGCCATGGCTGGGCGTCGCGCACGGCCAAAGAACGCAGTCAAATTCTGCGCCGCTGGTATGAACTGATGATGGAAAACCAGGACGACCTGGGGGCCATTCTAACGGCCGAACAGGGCAAGCCGCTGGCCGAAGCCAAGGGCGAAATCGCTTATGGTGCCTCCTTCATTGAATGGTTCGCCGAGGAAGCGCGTCGCGCATATGGCGACGTGACGCCGGGCCATGCGCATGACAAACGGATCATCACCATCAAGCAGCCAATTGGTGTGGTTGCGGCGATCACGCCGTGGAATTTCCCCAATGCGATGATCACCCGCAAGGCCGGTCCGGCCTTTGCAGCGGGGTGTTCGATGGTGTTGAAACCTGCGTCGCAAACTCCATTCTCGGCGATTGCACTGGCAATCTTGGCGGAACGTGCGGGTCTTCCGGCCGGTCTTTTCTCGGTGTTGACCGGATCGGCCAGTGCCATCGGCGGCGAGATGACGTCATCGAAAATCGTGCAGAAACTGACCTTCACCGGGTCGACCGAGATCGGTGCGATGCTCTACGCCCAATGCGCTCCAACAATCAAGAAGCTCGGACTCGAGCTGGGTGGTAACGCGCCCTTCATCGTGTTCGACGATGCCGATCTTGATGCTGCCGTCGACGGCGCGGTGATCGCCAAGTTTCGCAACAACGGCCAGACGTGCGTCTGTGCCAACCGGATCTACGTGCAATCAGGCGTTTATGAAGCGTTCTCGGCGAAGCTCGCCGAGAAGCTAGCGGCCCTTCCCACTGGCAATGGTTTTGACGAGGGCGTGGTTTTTGGCCCGCTCATTGACGACAAAGCCGTAGCAAAAGTCGAGGAACATATCGACGATGCCACCGCCAAAGGAGCAGTGGTTTTGCACGGCGGCAAGCGCCACTCTCTTGGTGGAACGTTTTTCGAACCGACGATCCTGACTGGCGTCACCGCAGAGATGGCGGTGGCCAAAGAGGAAACCTTTGGGCCGGTCGCGCCGCTGTTCCGGTTTGAGACCGAAGCCGAAGTGATTGCGGCAGCGAATGACACCGAGTTCGGCCTCGCTTCGTATTTCTATTCCCGCGATATGGCACGCAGTTGGCGCGTCGGCGAGGCGTTGGACTATGGCATGGTCGGCATCAACACTGGTTTGATTTCGACGGCCGAGGCGCCCTTTGGCGGGGTCAAAATGTCGGGCCTTGGCCGCGAAGGATCGCGTCATGGGCTCGATGACTTCATGGAACTCAAATACCTGTGCATGGGCGGGATTGCCGCCGCCGAGGAGACCTGAACGATGCGATATGCAACCTATTCCGCCGATGGAACCACATACTACGGTGCTGTCACCGATGATGGCATGATTGCGCTGAACGATGCCTTTCCGGACTGGCCTACACTTTATGATGCTGTCGCAGCCGGCGGATTGGCAGATCTGGCCTCTGCTGCGGCGGGCAAGGCTGTGACACATACCGACTTCACCTATGAAATGGTCCTGCCGAATGCACCGCGTATCCTGTGCGTGGGTGTCAACTTCCCCGACCGCAATGCCGAGTACAACGACGGCAGCGCGCAGCCAAAGTACATGTCGCTGTTCCCACGTTTTGCCAGCGGTTTCACCGGACATGGGCAAAACCTTGTGCGTCCGCCGGAAAACCACACACTCGATTACGAAGGCGAAGTGGCCATTGTGATCGGTAAAGGTGGGCGCCGGATTAGCCAGGACGATGCGTACGACCATATTGCCGCGTTGACCCTGTGCAACGAGGGAACGATCCGTGACTGGGTTCGTCATGCCAAATTCAACGTGACACAAGGCAAGAATTGGGATCGTTCGGGCGCCATCGGCCCGTGGCTGGTGCCCTTCACAGATGCCGCCCAGCTTGACGATGCCCGCATTGTCACGCGCGTCAACGGCGAGGTCCGGCAGGACGACACGCTGAACCGGATGATGTTCCCAATCCGGCGCGAGATCGAATACATCTCTACTTTCATGACGCTGCAGCCTGGTGACATCATCGTAACCGGTACTCCGACAGGTGCAGGCGCGCGGTTCGATCCGCCCCGGTATCTTAAACCCGGCGACGTGGTGGAGATTGAAGTCGAAGGCATCGGCACGCTCAGCAATGGTGTGGAAGACGAACAATGACCCCTGACGAACACGCCCGCGCCGCTGCAAACCTGCTGGAGGCAGAGGAAACTGGTGACCAGATAGGCCATTTGAACCTACGCCATCCCGACATGACAATGGACGACGCATATGAGGTACAAAACGCGATCTACCGCGCCAAGCTGGAACAGGGCCGCAAGGTCATCGGCTGGAAGATCGGGCTGACCTCGAAGGCAATGCAATATGCACTGGGGATCGACATCCCCGACAGTGGTATTCTGTTTGACGACATGATGTTCGACAGCGGCGCCACTGTGCCTGCGGGGCGTTTTATCCAACCGCGGATCGAAGCCGAAATCGCCTTTGTGATGAAATCCGCGCTCGGAGGCGATACAGTCTCCCGCGCAGACGTGATTGCCGCGACCGACTACGTCGCTCCTTCAATTGAGGTTTTGGACACGCGTATTAAGCGGGTTGACGTTGAGACTGGAAAAACCCGCACTGTGCTCGACACAATCAGCGACAACGCGGCCAACGCCGGGATCGTTCTAGGGGTCGAACGCCACGCGGTCGATGCATTCGATTTGCGGTGGGTCGGAGCGATTGCGTCGCGCAACGACGAAGTCGAAGAAACCGGACTTGGCGCGGGCGTGTTGAACGACCCTGTCGAAAGCGTGGTCTGGCTGGCCCGGCGCATGGCGCAATATGGCCAAAGCATCGAAGCGGGGCAGGTTATCCTGTCAGGTAGTTTTATCCGCCCCATTGAATGCCCCCCCGGAACCAGAATCAATGCCGATTTTGGGCCTTTCGGCTCGGTCGATATCAGCTTTGCATAAGGGACAAAAGCATGCCCGCACCCCACAATCCGTTCAAAGAAGCGCTCAAAGCCGGAAACCCTCAGATCGGCTGTTGGCTCGGCCTCGCTGACGCTTACGCCTCGGGAATAGCGGCCCAGGCGGGGTTCGATTGGCTCTTGATTGACGGCGAACACGCGCCGAACGACTTGCGCTCAATCCTGGCTCAGATGCAAGTCATCGCAGCTTCGGACAGCCACCCGGTGGTGCGACCTGTCATTGGCGAAACATGGATGATCAAGCAACTGCTAGACGCGGGCGCTCAGACCCTTCTGATCCCAATGGTCGAAACCGCTGAACACGCGCGTGAATTGGTGCGCGCCGTGACATACCCGCCCCATGGCGTGCGGGGTGTTGGCTCGGCTCTTGCGCGGGCATCGAATTTCTCCGGCATTCCGGATTATCTGCAAACCGCCGGCGACGAAGTCTGTCTATTGGTCCAAGTCGAAAACATGGCCGGCATTGAGGCGCTTGATGAAATCCTGGCGGTCGATGGTGTGGACGGGGTATTCATCGGCCCGTCGGACCTCGCTGCTGACATGGGACATCTTGGCAACCCCGCCGCACCAGAGGTCGAAGCGGTGGTGCTGGCCGCCATGCGCAAAATTGTAGCTTCGGGCAAGGCAGGCGGAATCCTGACGCTGCAACCGTCGATGCAGAAAGCATGCCTTGATATCGGCGCGCGTTTCGTAGCCACCGCCATCGACGTGACGCTGCTGGCCTCAGGGCTAAGAAAAAGCGCGGCATCCGGGCTTGCTCTTTTGCCTGACCAGAGCGCGAAAGGCAGCGCAGAAACCAAAGCAGCCAGCAAATATCTGCAACAGCTTTGCAAACACTGGTCGCACAAGGCCGAGACCGAATTTGATGCCGCAACCGGTCGCATTGCGTTCGAAAACGGAAATCGCATCGAGATGACCGCCTTGCCAGAAGGTCTAAGCGTTGTGGCTACAACCGGACCGCGCGGCGACCTGCCCCGTTGGCAGGGCGTCATAGAACAACATCTGGCCCGTTTCGCATTTCGCGAGGACTTCAATCTCGTGTGGGATGCATAGGGGCTACAGCAACATCAGCGGGGCGGCGAATTTTGTACCTCACGGGCAGAACCACGACCTTCGCCGCAACTCATAAAACGTAGAAGGCACGCACATATGTCAGACCAAAAAGAATACATGCACCAGTCCATTGCTCAGGCCGTGCGCGATCATGGTATTGATACAATGTTTGGTTTGGTGGGGGACGCCAACCTTTTCATGGCCAACCATTTTGTCAGCGGATGCGGAGGCACCATGGTCCCGGCAGCCCATGAAGGTGGTACGGTTTTGATGGCGCAGGCCTATTCGCAAGTGACTGGAAAAGTCGGGGTTGCGACCGTGACACAAGGGCCTGGTTTGACCAATTGCTTCACGGCTTTGCGTGAAGGCGTGGTTGCCCGCCGACCCATGATCCTTTTGTGCGGCGATACCCCTGTGACGGCCCCGTTTCACTTTCAAAACATTGACCAACGTGAAATCGTCAAAGCCACCGGGGCAGGGTTTCAACAAGTGCTATCGCCGGAAACAGCCTCGCGTGATGTTGCGAATGCGTTTTTCCGAGCCCGCAAAGAACGGCGGCCCATCGTTGTGAATATTCCCGCTGATTTCATGTGGGCGGAAGTGAAGCACAAATCAGTTGTCTTCTCGTTCCCCGACGCCCCGAGTGTCATCACCGAAGGCCCTGTGCATGAAGAAGCCATCGGAATGATTGCCTCGGCAAAACGTCCATTGATCCTGGCTGGGGCCGGGGCAGTTTCCGCCAAGGATAAATTGATCGCTCTGGCCGAACGGATGGAGGCTCCGCTGGCCACCACGCTAAAAGGCACGGGCTTGTTCAAAGGCCACCCCAACAATATCGGTTATTTCGGCACCTTAAGCACGGCAGAGGCGTATGACGTCATCGCGGCCGCCGATTGTGTCATCGTCTTTGGCGCATGGATGCACTTTTTGACCACAGACCGAGGCGAATTGTTGAAAGGCAAACGCGTCATTCAGGTCAACAACAGCACCTCTGAAATCGGTGCTTTCTATCAGCCCGACGCGGCTCTGGTCGCTGATGCCGGCCAAACCGCCGACAATATTATGTTCTGGCTGAACGAAGCAGAAATTCCGCCCTCAGGTTTTGCCAAAGAGCTGCCTTCGCATGATGTCTCTGTCCATCCCAGAGGTATGGCAGAGAAATCTACAGATGGTTGCATAAACCTTGAATACGCGCTGGACCGCCTGAACGAAACGCTTCCCAAAGACCGGATCATGCTCACAGATGGTGGGCGTTACATCACAGAAGTCTGGTGCCGTGTTGATGTGCCGGATCCCAAGAGCTTTCACATGAGCGACAACTTCGCCGCCATTGGTCAAGGCATGCAACAAGCGATCGGTGCCGCCCACGGCGATCCGAGCAGACCCGTGGTTCTGTTCATGGGCGACGGCGGGTTCATGATGGGTGGTGTGAATGAATTCAATACGGCGGTGCGCACCAAGTGCGATTTGATTGTGATTATCTGCAATGATTCTGCCTATGGGGCCGAGCATATTCAGATGCTGGACAGACAGATGGACCCGTCGTTCACCGAGTTTGAGTGGCCTTCTTTCGTCGAAGTTGCCAACTCCCTTGGCGGCCAAGGTGTAGAAGTGACATCACCAGAGGAACTGGAAGTCGCGATCAAGGCGATCAATGCACGGACAGGTCCGATCATCGTCGATCTAAAACTGGATCCGAACAATGTTCCGCGTATGAAGATATGACGGCCCAGTCCCAGCGATATATGCAATTTTGATGTACCGCACTTTTGTTGCGCGTGCCGTCAAAGCGCCGTTGGTGATTGCAGTTCCGGCGGAGCAGGGTTCGGACATGCCCGCAATGGCCTTTGATCAACTCCGACGGATAAGATGACATGTGGAAAAGTTGGGGCATCTGCAGGCCAGAGTTGCCCCAACTAATTTGTCGCACAACGATGATAATATCCCAGTGGATCAATAATCTACTAGAGGTAGTTTTAAGAATAGACGCTGCGACCTGTTGACAAAAATAATTTACGTCATAAAGCAAGACCGATTCAATCTGGCAGCCGCTATGGAGACCAACTTGGTACGAGACCTCGTCATGTCCGGCAGTCTGCCGAGGCTAAGCGTCCTGCCTGCCGACCGAGGCCGTGTCGCCGTCGGCATTCGCAAATTCATGGACAAACGTGATGTCTTGCCCGTCATCCCTATACGAAAATCAAGCAAGAAGCGCGTTTCTGTCGACCGGTCCCTGTATCGTCTGCGCAGCCCGGTGGAGAGGTGCTTTAACAAGTTGAAAACGCCCGCCGCGCCGCCATCCGTTCCGCCAAGACTGCGGAGAGAATCCTGAGTTTGATCGAGATCATGTTGACTTGCAATGACTGTTAGGGCGCTTCAGCGCCCGCCGGGAGCGTGATCAATCAACTGGTCGCCGAAGAGGGCAGGCGCCGGTCTTTGTCATGGTCGCTTATAGGCTGATTCTGTCAATAAATATCAACAATTTCAGATGGTTGAGCATGAAAATGTGGCGATTATTGGTCCAAATCTCCCGGTCGGGTAGAGCAGCCGGGCGTCGCGGTTCACTGTCCCGCAGCTTTCCTTATGGAAGCGCATGTTAACCAAGTAATGCCAACCTGACGATTGCCGCGGTTTTCATTGGATTTGCGTGCTGATTGTTTGCGGTGGGACGATTGACTCCGATCGGTGGCGGGCCGCAGCGCCCTCCATTGGCGCAGGAGGGTTTCTACCGTTGTGCACCAAAGCCTAGTCGCGAGTATGGAGGCCGCCGCATCAGAGTGTGATGCCCCTTTCACTCAATCGGCGGCATGGCGATTGAGCGCAGCCCTTGGCGCGAAGAAGCTGGCCAGCTTCTAGGCATCCACCAGGTCGGACTTGAGCGGGGCCTCGGGTAGCCTCCAAACCGCCTCAGAACATGTACCCAATGCCGGCGAAAATGGTGCAACGTAAACGAATGATTGCTCTTACCCATCCTTGCGCCAACAATGTATACCAAGGGTAGAATTTACGCTTGACGCTCTATCTGGGCGATATTAACACTCCCTAAAGTTGTTATTCTTTAAGGATTCTCGAAGATGCACGTTCTGGAAAACGCAGCCCCGGATTGGCGGGGCGCGGACCTTGCCGCTCGCAATGACTTGGGAATTGCCTATACCGATCTGAACGCTTCGCCCCGAGCAATGGAAGTAATGGAGTTGCTGGGCGAATCTTTGAGAACCTTTGGTTTCGCGGTAATTACTGACGTACCCGTCGTCGGGGCATCCGCACGTGCCGCCGAGGCCGTTTTCAAGAAAAATGCCATGCAAATCGGGTGCCCGGTTTCGCAAAGCTCCAAAATGGATTTCTTGGGGCATGTGACCGATCGGGGAAGCGATATCTCGAACCCGCGAAACCGCGGATACGAGAGCGCCGCAGAACTACCGTTCCACAGTGACCGTTGCGACCTGCTTACTCTGCTGTGTGTCAGGCAGGCTCCTGTTGGCGGAGAAACCCGTCTGGTTAGCGCCTTTACGGCCTATCAGGAACTGAGAAGGACCAAGCCGGACCTTGCCCAGGTTTTGTGCCAGCCGGTCCCATTCGACCTGCGTGATACCAGCAGCCCGACACCCTGGGCGATGATGCCGGTGTTTTCATTCGACAACGGAACTTTCGTGACACGCTACGTGCGACGCTTCATCGAGGCGTCGCAGCGATTTGACGATGCGCCGCGGATAACTGACGCGCAGCGTGCAGCCTTTGATGCGCTCGACGCAATTCTTGACCTGCCCGGCATGTCATTGGACCTGCGGCTGGAGCCGGGGGAATGGCTTTTCGTTGACAACCACCGGCTGCTTCACGCCCGCACGGAGTTTGTCGATTCGAACGACCCGAACGAGGCCAGACTGCTGTTGCGTGGCTGGCTGTGCTGGCCCGACAGCCCGCAACTGCCGCCTTCCTTCGCGCCGACTTACGGGCGCACAGAAGCCGGCAGTTACCGTGGTGGCGTTTGGCCCGAAGGCATGCCGCTGGCCAGTATGCCAAGCGATATCGAGCACGCCCGGAGCAATGTGGGGAGCCTGTTGTCATGAATCTGATTGCTCCCTCCGCACCCCAGGTTACGGCCACAGCGGATGTCGCGAACACGCTTGAAGACATCGGGTATGTCGTTCTGCGCGGTGCGATTTCGCCGGTAGAACTTGGCCAAGCGCATGACTGGATCGAGGCTGCGACCGATCCCGCGTCGCCGGTATCGGAATCGTTGCAACCGGTCCATGAGGCCAACGGCGCGGTCAGGAAAATCCGGCGTCTGGCTTTCCATGATCCGGATTTCTGGCGCCCATGGATACGCAGCACCGGTCTTGCGCAATTGGCGACCGATTTGCTGGGCGATCAGTGCGCGCTGATCCTACACGCGTCCTTCAAGAAACCGGCTCGTGTGGGTAGCCCGGTGGTGCCGCATCAGGACCAAGCTTTGTGGGACACGCCCTATCCGGGCGCGCTTACGGCGTGGGTCGCTCTGGAAGACTCGACACCGGAGAACGGGTGCCTCGAGATGTATCCAGGCTCGCATAAACGTGGCGATATCCCACACGATATCGACAGGTCCGAAAATTGGCACGAAGCCATCGATGTCGCAGCACAAGGCCTGACGCCCGAACCTGTTCCGATGGATGCGGGCGACGTCATCCTGTGGCACCGCTACATGGCGCATTCAAGCGGTCCGAACCTATCCCAGCGCGACAGGATGGCGATGGTGATGGTCTTTGCCGATGCCGGAGATCCGGACTTCAAAGCTCATGACAGTCTTGCGATTTAGTCACCTAAGGCAATGAAAAGATTAATCTCATGGATAAAACTGCAGGACAATTCCGCCTTATAGACGCAACTTTGCGAGAAGGCTTTCAAGCGCCGAACACTGTCTTTACGAAACAGGATGTTGTTCAGATCGCAGAACAGATCGTGCGTGGCGGGGCCGACATGATCGAAGTCGGCCATCCCTATGTATCGCATGATGCGATGCACCACACACAGTCCGTTGTCGATATGCAGTTGGGCGTTCCGGTCCTGGCCCATGCCCGCGCTTGCCGCTCGGACATTCGCGCCGTGCATCAAAGCGGGGCGCAGTGGGTCGGTGTGTTCATTGGAGTGAACGAGATCAGCGAAACCGCCCGGCTGGGCGGGCGCAAATTCGAAGACCTGCTTGGCATTATTCGCGATTCCATCCGGTGTGCGAAATCACTGGGTCTTTTGGTAAGGTTCACAATTGAGGACAGCAGCCGCACTGATCACCAACGGATGACCCGGGCATATGAAGTGGCAATCGACGCCGGCGCCGATCGGATTTGCTTTGCCGACAGCGTCGGCCTGATGGAACCAAAAACCGTTGTCGACACGATTGCGGGCCTGCGCCGCAACCACCCTACAGTCGAGATAGAAACCCATTTCCACAACGACCGCGGGCTGGCCATGGCGAATGCCTTGGCCGCTGTCGAAACCGGGGCGACATGGATTTCGGTTAGCGTGAACGGGCTAGGCGAAAGGTGCGGTATCACCGATCACGCGGTTCTCGCCGCCAACCTTCTCTATCTGGATCTGCGTGATCTCTCGCAGCACCAGGTCCAGGCGCTGACAAAGGCATCGGATATGGTTGCCAAGTGTTCCCGGCAGGTGGTTTCCCAATCGCATCCCGTTTTGGGCGAATATGCCTTCACGCACACTGCACGGCTGCATGTTCTGGCCGTCGAAAAAGACAAGCGCAGCTATGAATGGATTGATCCCGTCCGCCTTGGGCGGAACCACAGTATGGCACCGACCCAGCAACTGCGCGTCGTCGAAATCTGAATTCAAACGAAACAAGCGATCGTCAAGGACTACACATGTCAAATACTAAAGCCGCCGCATGGGACAAGATTGGCAACCTGTTCTGGGAAAAGGGGCGCACCAGCGCCAAACCAAGCGCATATGAAATGGATCTGTTCACCCGTGACGTAAAAGCCGGAGACCGGGTATGCGTCGTCGGGGCGTCGACGAAAGAACTGGTTTGCTTGCTCATGGACCGTGGCGCGAAGGTGACCGTTTACGACTTTTCGCAGGGCATGTGCAATTCCCTGCGCGAAGCGGTGCCCGATCCCAGCGTCACGATCGAACAACTGGATATCGTTGCGCCGATGGATGCCGATTTGATCGGCTCGCAGGACTTTGTCCTGAATGATCGGTTGATCAACCGCTTCACCGGGCCCGAGGCCGCAGGCGCACTCCACAACATGTGCGCCTTGGCGCAGGGCGGCGAAGTGCGCGCGTCGATCAAGCTGGGGTTCTACCCGATGGACGAAAAAATGATCGCGCTTGGCAAGGAACGCGGAACCCTGGCCGAGTTCTGGGACGAGGCCAGTGGAACGATTGATTTCTCGAAGGCGGGAACCGTTCTGGATGATGCTTTGCTTGCGCATGGCGACATTGATCCGAACATCTTGTTGGACTGGTACCGGGGCCGGGCGGCCGAGAAACGTTTTGAACATGAAGAAATCGCTTCGCTCGCGGGTCAGGTGACTCTGCCCAACGGCAAGTCGGTCGAAATCGTCGGGGTTCACGACTTCCCGGATGCGATCAGAACCAATCTTTACGACTTTCGCGCTGTGTGATCGCCTTGTGCGGGATCTGTGCAGTTAGCCTGAGCGAAGCGTCACCGAGCGAGGTGGCGCAGACCCTAGAACGGATGAACGCCGCCCAGATCGCGCGCGGGCCAAACGGGTCTGGTGTGGCCACGGGCGGTACAGCCGGTGTGGGCATGGTTCGGCTCCGGGTGCGGGCGGACCGGAACGAGGCAGAGCCGATCCCGATGGAATCGGCGCAGACGGCGGCCTATAACGGAGAGATCTACCGGTCAGGAGATGCGGTGCCCAGCGGCGGTGCTGGCGAAGTTCAGGCCCTGTGTCAGGATGCCGTAACGCCGGTTGACGGCATGTACGCAATGGCGCGTCTTGATCACGCATCGCAGACAATCGACCTGTGGCGCGACCCCTTCGGCATCAAACCGATGTGGTTGCGCAACCTGCCGCGCGGTCTGGCGGTCGCCTCGACCATTGACAGCCTATTGCACGGGTTTGGCCCCGCCACCCCCCGCCTTGAAGGTATCCAGCAATTTCTGGCCTTCGGACGGCCGATAGATGGCGGATCGTTTTTGGAGGGGATCGCATCGGTTCCGCGCGGCAAGAAACTGCGCGTACAAGAAGGCGCCTGCACCGCCGAGCAGCGGATCGAACCGAATGATCTTGAGCCGGACCAGG
>CANNZV010004368.1:30417-72710 GCA_947561585.1 Caprella mutica | reverse complement strand
GTGCATCATCACAGTGACTCTTTTCTCTGATAGTACATCATCACAGTGACTCTTTTCTCTGATAGTACATCATCACAGTGACTCTTTTCTCTGATAGTACATCATCACAGTGACTCTTTTCTCTGATAGTACATCATCACAGTGACTCTTTTCTCTGATAGTACATCATCACAGTGACTCTTTTCTCTGATAGTACATCATCACAGTGACTCTTTTCTCTGATAGTACATCATCACAGTGACTCTTTTCTCTGATAGTACATCATCACAGTGACTCTTTTCTCTGATAGTACATCATCACATTGACTCTTTTCTCTGATAGTACATCATCACAGTGACTCTTTTCTCTGATAGTACATCACCACAGTGACTCTTTTCTCTGACAGTACATCATCACAGTGACTCTTTCCTCTGATAGTACATCATCACAGTGACTCTTTTCTCTGATAGTACATCATCACAGTGACTCTTTTCTCTGATAGTACATCATCACAGTGACTCTTTCCTCTGATAGTACATCATCACAGTGACTCTTTTCTCTGATAGTACATCATCACAGTGACTCTTTTCTCTGATAGTACATCATCACAGTGACTCTTTTCTCTGATAGTACATCATCTCAGTGACTCTTTTCTCTGATAGTACATCATCACAGTGACTCTTTTCTCTGATAGTACATCATCACAGTGACTCTTTCCTCTGACAGTATATCATCACAGTGACTCTTTTCTCTGATAGTACATCATCACAGTGACTCTTTTCTCTGACAGTACATCATCACAGTGACTCTTTCCTCTGACAGTACATCATCACAGTGACTCTTTTCTCTGATAGTACATCATCACAGTGACTCTTTTCTCTGATAGTACATCATCACAGTGACTCTTTTCTCTGATAGTACATCATCACAGTGACTCTTGGAACCAAATATTCGAGATAATATTTCACTATATTGCTACTTACTTTTTTACTACTTAGGGTAAGCTATGAGCTTTCGGACAGTTCACATTTTCGATCAAATAAGAAAAAAATAAACTTATATCAGGTATCGTGGATACCAAATAAAATAAAAGTTAAGTAATAATTATTTGGATAATTTCTCTTATGTGATCGAAAAAGTGGAACCGTCCGATAGCTCAGAACGTACCCAAGGTAGAATGATAATTTAGTGCATTTCGAAACTCATAAACCAAATAGTGTAAATAATATTCAATGTAAATATCTGCCATGCAATAATGAGTAGCAACCATGTATTTACAGTCAAAGAAATACCGATACCCCCACCTAACTTCAAATAGGTAATAAAATTAACCTACATTTTTTCACATTCAACCGCTGGTTTTTTTAGCAGAATAACGTTTTCCAGCACCCAAACTGTTACTTTATTTGAAATTCGATGGTGGTATGGATTTCTCTTTCTAAGTTATGTTTAAAACTCTTTCTAGTTTAGTTAATTTTAAAATTATATTTAGGAAGAGGAATGATGATTTTTATTAAGCTTAATAGGTTTAAGTTGTCGCTTTATAATTTTCAGGTCTGCTGATTTGAAAGCTGTATTCTAAGAAGCGTTAAGGGTCGTACACACGTAAGGTCTTTCCACCAGACTTTTTGATATGCTCCTCCTACTTTTTCTACAAAAAATTGTTGTAACTATTATTTATTTTTGTTGTTATCTATAACACCTGCAGGTATCATGGATACCAATTAAAATAAATATTATATAGTTTTTTCATATATTCTCGTGGAAAAAGTAGGAGGAGCTTAGTGAAACGTCTGGTGGGAAGACTTAAAAAACCTTACGTGTGTACGGCCCGTTAACAAGCAGGTAGCCTATTCTACTGATGCTGTGAACGCACCAGAAGTTTACCACAGTGTTCGAGTGAAGTGCCCACGAACTTTGACTCCTATAGTCGACGAATGGGATATACAACACCCACAGTACTCTGAAAGTGGAGGTTCACATAGGCCATGAACAAATCAGACATTGATAAATTTTTGATTGACCTTCACTGACCTGTGTCAACACAGAGTTTTCGAGTTAAGCGAGTGTAATTGTCAGATCATCGAGACTTCAGCCTATGGGCCTATCTGTTAACAAACTATCTATTTCATTTTAAAATTATATGACGTCATTTTGTGTTTTATAATTCCTGATCCTCGAAATCTGTAGGCACTTCACTTAAAAACTGAAATAAACCTCGAAGTGAGTACGCGGCTGCAGGTGGTTCACTCATTCATTTCTAGTCTCTTAGTTTTAGTCACAGGAAGAGAGCGTCAGAAGTTTTTAGGGTTCTAGGTCCTTTCGCCGAAAGAACTTTTGTCGATAACATTTTCGCTGAAACCATTTTAGCCGCACGACACTTTCGCCGTAAAAAGGACAATTATTTACCTAAATAAGGTATACTTATTTTACAGTAAAAAACAGTAAAGAATACATTTTGTCACTATCAACCCCCCCCCCCTTCAACCGAACCGCTAACTTAACCTTAGGTGGAAAATATTTATTTTTATAACTTTATAGTGTTTTTTTTTATTTTCGGCAAAAGTGTCGTGCGGCGAAGTTGTTTTAGGCTAAATGGTTTTTCTGCGAAATGACCGGTCACCAGATTTCTGTTTCCCCTGGCAGCTTACAAATATCTGCACTCTGTCATAAACCTAACCAAGTTTCATCTCTGACATTACTAGATGTCATAAATCAGAATAAAAGACGTATAGAGGTTATCTTTCCATCTGTTATCAACATTAAGTTTACTAAGTATTAGGGCTGCTTAGCATGTGAAGATAAATCTTCAGATCCGGTCTTCAGATCGAAACGATACACCGATAATTGTCATACGATTATTTTCATCGTGCGATAAATCGTACGATTGATTCGTTGGTCGGACGTGCATGCTTGGTTTTTGGCTCTTGCCACTTGTCCGATTTCGATCTCATGATTATCGTCCATGGCGGTATCTTGGCAGTTGAACCAGTGCGTCACAGCTTGGATTGTAATTGGACAGATCTTGAGATAAATCGGATGTGTTTAAATGTGACGAACTTTTCATTAGCTGAGATCTTTCGATTGATATGAAGATTTTTCAATACGCTTTAACCAGGCTTTACGCCTAAAATTTAAAAAATACGGTACCATGTTTGTGACCTCAGGATCCCCATTCAAGATGGCAGGAAATCTATTTCTAACCATTTGATATACAGTCAGTGTTACCAACAGTCTATGTTAAGTGAATTGTAGTACATATTTTATATTTGGCATGCATTAATTATGTGTACTAACTACAGTTCTACCTTCTCTCTTCGTGTGACCAACTACAAACACAACAGTGACTCCAGGCCTAATCACAAAGTAATCATTGACGTTAGGTCCTCAAAACGGTAAGCGCTGACAAAACCTGGAGACACTTCGTACTACTCTACCTCACAGAGGGAAAATTGCGGGTAAAACCTTTTTGGACCTCGATTTAGAAGTTCATATAAACCCTTCACAATAAGCAAATAGGTATTTTGAGTTGTGAAATAATTGGTCTGCAAGTTTCCTCCTGTTCTATCCTCAAAGCCATTTCACTTGCCTCTCTAACGGTCGGAACCACCACCGCAGTCGACTTTTTAAGCCGCTTGTTTTTGTTCCGTAAGGCCACTGCACCAACAGCCATTTTTGAGAGTCTGAATTACTTAAATGTTCTCATGATATATCACCATAACGATTTGTTCTTAATCTCTTTCAAAAAGCATTCAAGTTAAAGGATAACATGGTTACGACAAAGTACACGACGACGTAAAACATGCAGGAGAGATAGTAATAAAGTACAACGTACAAAGAAAACACACACAATATACAATGGAATACGAGAAGAATAGTAAGTCTGAAAAAAAGATTGAAAGAATCCAAAAACCTTCCCCAAGATTGAACAAAAAAGAAATTTATCAAAAAAAAGTAGAATTTTTTTTTTTTAATTATAATTTTTTTTCACAATTTTTTTTCATGAAAGTCGGAGAAGGTTGAGGAGCAATACTCTAATAGTCAGCAATCAGGTGTACGGTGATTAATATAAATATATATATATATACCCAATTATTCAAAAAAGAGAGGAGATATCAAAAAATGGGAGTGCTTCAAAAATATGTACTACAAAACAGTGTACAAGCATTCCTAAAGTAGGGAGTAGTTTTTGAATTAAATCGAAAAACTATCTTTGGTTTATTCAAGTGATTTTATTATTATATATATAGTGTTGAGGATATAGATATGTGAATTTTATTATTTAAATCTATGTGGAACAAATTATAGTTTGGTAAAAACATCGCATGGATTTTTAGTAAAAAGTACAGAAAAACACATACACCTGAAAGCTGACCATACCTCAACATTAGTGTGTAGTTTGGGCAGCCTATTGGGGCTTTTAAAGGACACGTCCTCCAGGGATCTGGAAGGCCATTTTGTACTGTAATCCGGGGCAGAGAGCCTCGACAGGGCCCCAGGACCACTAACCCCATACTGGCCACCAGGTTTGACCTCGTTTACTACTGGAGCACTGATGGTGGAGCCAATGGAGGATCTGCGCGCCACTTTCCGTACTCTAGGAAGAGGTGCCTGGCTAGGCACGGACTTCCTTCTGTTGGTTTCCTTTATTTTTATGTTCTTATTACGCAGCACAGATGCCGTGATGGCGGCGTTAAAAACCATGATATCGATGGGGTTGCTAGGTCGCGATTCAAACTAATAATTGCTGATGTATTCAATAGAAATTATAGGATGAATCTATGCAATGGAATCTAAAAAAATTAATCACTTAAAAAAAAATGGCAATACACATATAGTAAAGTTATATCAGATTAGGTTTTTGAAATAAAATAAAAAACAGAAATGGCTATACAGAATTTTGTATTTCTTTGCAATTTTGGCAAATTTTCAATTTAACTTTTAACCAACTATATCAAGCTTAATCCATATTTCAAGAAAGGACGATTTATATAATGAATCAATATCAATTTACATTCGTAAACCTAATCCCGCTCTTTAAGATACTTTCCAAAAATAATTTAATTTGATTTCTAACTTCACTGACTTAATTCTCATTTTACTCATCTTTTTCTAGTTTCTTCTCAATTCAGTTGGTGATTTATTTCAAGCAGACTGTACAGTCACTTTCAGATGCCAACATTTAGTTCACGGACTCGACTACTAGAAGAGAAAGTAATGATGGGGCCATAGAAGATTGAGGGAAATCCCCCTACTATTATTCTACCATAGAAATGATGTAAAGAGCTTTAGAAATTATATATAATCAAACTATAAAACAATTGGTATAAAATTAGACTTCCATAATTGACATACAATGTAAAGTAACCACTAAGAAGATGTCTACCAATAAAGTAATCGTGTGGACGACAACAGTGATCTTCTTCACGACAGACTCTGCCTGTCATTCATAGAATATTCTAATGATAGTCCCTAAGTTTCCTGACATCAGATCTATCATAATAACTGACATGAAATTATAATCAGGATGTGGCTATGGGTCGATAGGAGCTTTTCTTGGGGATAATAGGCGCATCTGATTGCTTTTCGAATCTTTAATTTAATAAACTGAAATACTTTTTATAGAGTAATGACACAATAGCTGATATGATATGGCAAGTAACAAAAAGATGTTTAGTTTTCGATAAGAAATAGCTAGGAAGGATCTTTTCAGTGTACCGTGTAGTGACTAGGAAGGATCTTTTCAGTGTACCGTGTAGTGGCTAGGAAGTATCTTTTCAGTGTACCGTGTAGTGGCTAGGAAGGATCTTTTCAGTGTACCGTGTAGTGGCTAGGAAGGATCTTTTTAGTGTACCGTGTAGTGGCTAGGAAGGATCTTTTCAGTGTACCGTGTAGTGACTAGGAAGGATCTTTTCAGTGTACCGTGTAGTGGCTAGGAAGGATCTTTTCAGTGGCCCGTGTAGTGGCTAGGAAGGATCTTTTCAGTGTACCGTGTAGTGGATAGGAAGGATCTTTTCAGTGTACCGTGTAGTGGCTAGGAAGGATCTTTTCAGTGTACCGTGTAGTGGCTAGGAAGGATCTTTTCAGTGGCCCGTGTAGTGGCTAGGAAGGATCTTTTCAGTGTACCGTGTAGTGGATAGGAAGGATCTTTTCAGTGTACCGTGTAGTGGCTAGGAAGGATCTTTTCAGTGTACCGTGTAGTGGCTAGGTAGGATCTTTTCAGTGTACAGTGTAGTGGCTAGGAAGGATCTTTTCAGTGGCCCGTGTAGTGGCTAGGAAGGATCTTTTCAGTGCACCGTGTAGTGGCTAGGAAAGATCTTTTCAGTGTACCGTGTAGTGACTAGGAAGGATCTTTTCAGTGTACCGTGTAGTGGCTAGGAAGGATCTTTTCAGTGTACCGTGTAGTGGCTAGGAAGGATCTTTTCAGTGGCCCGTGTAGTGGCTAGGAAGGATCTTTTCAGTGGCCCGTGTAGTGGCTAGGAAGGATCTTTTCAGTGTACCGTGTAGTGACTAGGAAGGATCTTTTCAGTGTACCGTGTAGTGACTAGGAAGGATCTTTTCAGTGTACCATGTAGTGGCTAGGAAGGATCTTTTCAGTGTACCGTGTAGTGACTAGGAAGAATCTTTTCAGTGTACCGTGTATTGGCTAGGAAGGATCTTTTCAGTGTACCGTGTAGTGGCTAGGAATGATCTTTTCAGTGTACCGTGTAGTGGCTAGGAAGGATCTTTTCAGTGTACCGTGTAGTGGCTAGGAATGATCTTTTCACTGTACCGTGTAGTGGCTAGGAAGGATCTTTTCAGTGTACCGTGTAGTGACTAGGAAGGATCTTTTCAGTGTACCGTGTAGTGGCTAGGAAGGATCTTTTCAGTGGCCCGTGTAGTGGCTAGGAAGGATCTTTTCAGTGTACCGTGTAGTGGCTAGGAAGGATCTTTTCAGTGTACTGTGCTATTCAGCTTGAATGAGATGGTACACTGAAAAGATCCTTCCTATCGAAAACTGAACATCTTTTTGTCGCTTGCTATCGGCTACTGTGTCATATTGGCTTTGAGTATACATATAATCGAGATACTAGAATGTTTTATTATTATTCAATTTCTTCACTAAAATTATTGTGTCATATTCTCTTAACCTTTTATTCGAGATCCTATTGTTTGAATACATTTTTAAATTTTGATTTATCAAATTTTGTTTAGGAAATAATTTTAGATTTGTCTCTTTGTGGAAAATTCGAGAAGGTTGTTACTAATAACAACATTTTGACTTTTAGTTAACAATATTTTTTTTTATAAAAGTAACTCTTGTGTATCCAAGTTTTTATTATCCTTAAATATTTTTTGATGAAAATAAAATTATTTTGATCATCTTGGATATAATAAATATTTAATGTTTGAAAAAATTCCATCACTGAAAACAAAAAAAAAATGAATATAGGGTAAGTTACGAATTATCGGACAGTTCCACATTGTCGATTATAAGAAGAAAAAAAACTAGTTGAATTTTCACATTAATTTTTTTCATATCATGGAAAATGCGTAACTGTCCGATAATTCGTAATTAAGTCAATAAAATTATCCACTGTTGCCTGAGAAGTTTCGAAAAATTTGAACCAACTTGACCTGATTGGAATGTTGACCTGTGACCTTTTCATGGTATGACATATGCATTAGCGTTCATATCGCTGCATTCATTGAACCTGTGCCACCAACCTATATACTTGCCACATGAAAAATTCAGAGGCAATCGAACTACAGGCGAAAACCAGAAAGTAATTACAGTAACTATAGTTAACTGTAAAGTAATTCATTTTAAAGTTCGTCAAGCAGGAGTACCTATGTAACCTGTACGTAGAAGAAAGACTACGTCTCTTATTAATAATTGGTAAACCTATGGATTACTACTTCTATGTATAGCGTAATTAGTCGTCCATACCATAATAATATATTAGGTACCAATTATCATTCCATCTAAATAGGTACAATGATTTGCATCTGCAGGATATAGCACTAGTAATCACTGTATTTGCCACCAATTACACGACTATTTGTGTCACATCAATACTTATATTTAGCTATTTAGCTACACGGGACAGAGTGGCACTCAGAACCGACAGTGACGCCAGTCAACTCGTTACTGAAGAGACTCACGGTAAGCAATTAGCAAATACCTAACATACCTATACCCTCATACCTGTGATTACTATACCTATACCCTCATACCTGTGGTTACTATACCTATACCCTCATACCTGTGGTTACTATACCTATACCCTCATACCTGTAGTTATTATACCTATACCCTCATACCTGTAGTTATTATACCTATACCCTCATACCTGTAGTTATTATACCTATACCCTCATACCTGTAGTTATTATACCTATACCCTCATACCTGTGGTTATTATACCTATACCCTCATACCTGTAGTTATTATACCTATACCCTCATACCTGTAGTTATTATACCTATACCCTCATACCTGTAGTTATTATACCTATACCCTCATACCTGTAGTTATTATACCTATACCCTCATACCTGTAGTTATTATACCTATACCCTCATACCTGTGGTTATTATACCTATACCCTCATACCTGTAGTTATTATACCTATACCCTCATACCTGTAGTTATTATACCTATACCCTCATACCTGTAGTTATTATACCTATACCCTCATACCTGTAGTTATTATACCTATACCCTCATACCTGTAGTTATTATACCTATACCCTCATACCTGTAGTTATTATACCTATACCCTCATACCTGTGGTTATTATACCTATACCCTCATACCTGTAGTTATTATACCTATACCCTCATACCTGTGGTTATTATACCTATACCCTCATACCTGTAGTTATTATACCTATACCCTCATACCTGTAGTTATTATACCTATACCCTCATACCTGTAGTTATTATACCTATACCCTCATACCTGTGGTTAATATACCTATACCCTCATACCTGTAGTTATTATACCTATACCCTCATACCTGTGGTTATTATACCTATACCCTCATACCTGTGGTTATTATACCTATACCCTCATACCTGTAGTTATTATACCTATACCCTCATACCTGTGGTTATTATACCTATACTCTCATACCTGTAGTTATTATACCTAACATACCTATACCCTCATACCTGTAGTTATTATACCTAATATACCTATACCCTCATACCTGTGGTTATTATACCTATACCCTCATACCTGTGGTTATTATACCTATACCCTCATACCTGTAGTTATTATACCTATACTCTCATACCTGTAGTTATTATACCTAACATACCTATACCCTCATACCTGTGGTTATTATACCTATACCCTCATACCTGTAGTTATTATACCTATACTCTCATACCTGTAGTTATTATACCTAACATACCTATACCCTCATACCTATAGTTATTATACCTAACATACCTATACCTTCTTCATACCTCTCTAGCCAGGTGTAAATATATAATATTATTCTAGTGATTTAATCCGAAACATTTCATATGAACACATAAAAAATCTTTATCTATCGGTTACAGTTATAAAATTAGTTATGCTACACGGGTTGACTGTATCATTAAGTTATTTACCTCGTTTAATTTTTTGCATTAATCAAAAAAAGTTATTAGTACCTAAATTTTGAAACTGAAATAATATTATACAATAATAATACAAGACTAAAGGTGTGGAAACGTAAGAAAAAATTATTACAATAGAGGTAAATAATAATTATTATATGTATATGATTAATTATTATGAGTCCGAAAATATAGAACAATTCGATAACACGGACGTTTTTACGTTTAAATAATTAAAAATAGCACTAAAAATTAGTGATATCTCACTGATTCTACTATACCACATTTAATTATCAATTAATAATGTATGTATTTTATGTTGTCACTGTTGTACTAAAAAATTGTACTAAAAAACTAATTTCTGAACCATGATTGCTTCTAATTACCTAATCTGAATAATACTATTGATGATTTTTGTAGTTACCGTGAAATAAACAGTACAAAAAATGTCTCCGTTTTCTATGTTTATGTACTGTAATAATTTCGAGACATGCCTCTCAATTATTACAAACTGTATAAGACCGGGGTGAGATAAAAGTGAGGCCTGCCTGTATTTCAATAATTCAGTTTTATTATTTTACTGTTAACCAGCCAGCAGGAGAAGAAGATTGAAAAAATGAATAATGACAAAGGCTATGAATTTCTAATTACCCTCAACAAAGGGTGTTTTCTATTTTCATATTGCAGAATATATATAAATAATATACAATATGAAATATATGCACATTATAAATATAATATAAAACATGAGATATATACAGTATGGGCCACAAAAATGTTTCCACTTTTTCAAATACTTATAAATCGTTCGCCAATGGACGAAAAAACTGTATCTTGGTCTCTTTTTCTCCGCCTCTTATTGTACTATTAACAGGTAAAAACTTTTTTGAACTGATGGACATAGTTTAAGAACAGGTAAGTAAAGAGTGAGGGTGATTATTTTTGTCATTGCGCAAAGGTTATTCTTAGAGCTAACTCTGTGATTTTACTTACTAAAAGGCAGTGAATAAAAGAAAATAAATTATAATGGTATATATTATAATACAGGATGTGTACACTGCTTCCTTGGAAACTATTTGGAAATGAAACAACTTCAGTGACATTTTGATCTCATTGAAGTTTTCACTCTGAATATTCGTTCTTCGCTTGTTCATTGCATGGTTAAGGCCCACTTCACACTTGTATTTTTAACAGCGGGGAAAAAAGCTCTTCTTAAAATGTGTTCACACTTGAGTTTTTTCCGCGCTGGAGTAGAAATTTTATGTGATTTTTCCAACAGCGATAAAAAAAAACATTTTAAGTAGAGCTTTTTTCCGAAGTGTTAACAATGCAAGTGTGAAGCGTGCCTTAACCATGCAATTAACAAGCGAAGAACGAATATTCAGAGTGAAAACTTCAATGAGATCAAAATGTCACTGAAATTATTCAATTTCCAAATAGCTTCAAATGAAGAAGTATACTTTTTGTTTACCGGTTATTATTAAGAGGCGGAGAAAAAGAGACAAAGAAACAGTTTTTTTGTCCATTGGTTAATGATTTACAAGTATTTGAAAAAGCGGAAACATTTTTGTGGCCCATACTGTATATTACAAATATAATACAAAATAAAGCATTTCGTGGACGAAATGTCCTTGCACGGTCAGAACTACACTATAAACTATAGTAAATAATATACAAAAATGATATACCGTATGACTCAAAAAAGTGGGCGAAAATAAAATCCCTTTAACTCAAAAACTAATCAACGTAGAAAAATAAAACAAAGACCATATTAAAAGGCAAATCCTGAAGTTTCATTTAGATTTTAACAAATGTTCAAAATGTCCACCTTGTTATTCAATACAAAGATCTATCCGCTTCTTAAAATTGTTGATTACTTTCGCTAAAGTCTCTTGATTGATTGATGCGATTACTTCTTGAAGGAGTTGTTTTAATGCAGGAATGGGCCTTGGATTGGATTTGAAGACCTTTTGTTTAACAAATCCCCAAAGAAAATAGTCCAAAGGCGAAAGGTCAGGTGATCTGGCTGGCCGTGGAAACTCAGTACGGTGTGAGATAATGTTGTCTCCGAAGCGAGCTTTCAACCACTCCAATGCAGGCAAAGAAGTATGGGAGGTCGCGCCATCTTGCTGAAACCAAACATCGGAGCTAATGTCGACATTCATAACAGTACTTAACATTTCAATGTAGGCTTCATTTATTACAGTGCGGGCATTCCCTGATATTGCATCTTCAAAAGAGTATGGGTCATAGATTTTACTCGCACTCACGCAACATCAAATGGGAATCTTTCGGGAGTGTAGCGGATTCTGAAGTAGGTGTACTGATCTTTCAGAACTCCAGTAGCTAACGACATGTTTGCTAGTTCACAAAACCATCAAAATAAATATGGGACTCGTCACTGAACACTATAGTGTTGATATTTAGTGTTCCTTGCTCTGCTGCCTGATTAATTCGTTGACAAAAGTGCAGTCTTCGAACATTGTCATCCTGTGTGAGGATTTGTGACGTCTGCATTTTGTAAGGAGTCACTTTCAGATTTTTTCTTATATACCATTTTCTAAGAAAAAATTTGATACGTGAAATAAAATTGGATATTATGCTCTTTTTAACAGTTTTTGTTTCAAGTTGATATGTCAATTATTTTTGGAGTTATAGCGACTTATTTTTCACCCACTTTTTTGTGTCTTACGGTACATACATCATTAATTTAAAATATTAATATAAATCAATCAGAATTTGTAACTATTCATTTATTTAATATAACTTTTAAATGATCTTTAAAAGGTGACTACTTCTACGAAACTCCTTTGATATTTCGAAGTTGCGATAGTGACGGTAGTTAGAGTGTACCGGTAATTAGGGTGTTACCCCCATTAGGTAGTCTACCTGTAAGATGCGAGTGAAAATATCACTCATAACCTGTCGCAATAGTAATTAACTTAGCAGGTGAAACGACAGGTACAGTCTACATTTCTACATACTGAGCATGCTAGCTACTTGATTAAACATGTTATATGATTTAGAATGTTATGTGATTATTGCTTCATTCATGCAGAAGTATGCCATGTGGCTATAGCACACCATAGTGCTATAGCATGCCATGTGGCTATAGCACACCATAGTGCTATAGCATGCCATGTGGCTATAGCACACCATAGTGCTATAGCATGCCATGTGGCTATAGCACACCATATTGCTACAGCATGCCATGTGGCTATAGCACACCATGGTGCTACAGCATGCCATGTGGCTATAGCACACCATGGTGCTATAGCATGCCATGTTGCTATAGCACACCATGGTGCTACAGCATGCCATGTGGCTATAGCATACCATGGTGCTACAGCATGCCATGTGGCTATAGCATGCCATGTGGCTATAGCAAACCATGGTGCTATAGCATGCCATGTGGCTATAGCACACCATGGTGCTATAGCATGCCATGTTGCTATAGCACACCATGGTGCTATAGCATACCATGGTGCTACAGCATGCCATGTGGCTATAGCATACCATGGTGCTACAGCATGCCATGTGGCTATAGCATGCCATGTGGCTATAGCAAACCATGGTGCTATAGCATGCCATGTGGCTATAGCACACCATGGTGCTATAGCATGCCATGTTGCTATAGCACACCATGGTGCTATAGCATACCATGGTGCTACAGCATGCCATGTGGCTATAGCATGCCATGTGGCTATAGCAAACCATGGTGCTATAGCATGCCATGTGGCTATAGCACACCATGGTGCTATAGCATGCCATGTGGCTATAGCACACCATGGTGCTATAGCATGCCATGTTGCTATAGCACACCATGGTGCTATAGCATGCCATGTGGCTATAGCATGCCATGTGTCTATAGCACATTATGTGGCTACAGTCCCATGCCCTGTTGCTATAGCATGCCATGTGGCTATAGCATGCAATGTGTCCATATCACATTATGTGGCTATAGTCCCATGCCCTGTTGCTATAGCATGCCATGTGGCTATAGCATGCCATGTGTCTATAGCACATTATGTGGCTACAGCAGTCCCATGCCCTGTTGCTATAGCATGCCATGTGGCTATAGCATGCCATGTGTCTATAGCACATTATGTGGCTACAGCAGTCCCATGCCCTGTTGCTATAGCATGCCATGTGGCTATAGCACATTATGTGGCTACAGCAGTCCCATGCCCTGTTGCTATAGCACGCCTCACCACTACATTCTCCATAAGGAAGTAACTTATGTACATACTAATCAATAGCGGTGAGTAGTTAGACCCTTGAGGTATTCCTACATACAGTCAAAGAAAAGAATGCACCTAGAATACGTATTATGAACTCAAATATACTATATAATTTAGAGTAAGGATATAATATATATAATCCTATATAGTTTAGGGTATAATATAACAAAAGATCTATTTTCCACTTTTCATTTTGAATTCAATTTGAAGTTAAAAGTATATTTAATAGTCAAAAAGTTCTATCATGTTTATCATACAAGAAAAATGAACATTTTTAAAAATAGGTAATATTCAACTTACAATAAAATAAATGAATTCTGCTAGTTTTTCTCTAAATTATGAATAAATAATTGTAAAACTTATATTCATATTTACGTCACATCTGGTAACTATTACCTCAGCCAAGGGTATCCTTGTATCTATTGATTAGTAATACCTGTACTCTGAGGTATGAAGGTATGACCTCACTTAGCAGGTGTAATTAAGGTGTAGGAATTGCCAGTGCTTTAGATAATGAAACTTTAAAGAGAATTGTGCAGTTAAGTATATCAAATTAGGGTTAAAAGAATGGGAATATATTTTTAAATGAATATTAAAGAAGTGTTTGTAGGATGTTATATATGTGTCTAAGAAAAATGTTCTATAGATATGTATGGTTAGTTTTATAATTATTTATAAATTTTAATTAATATATTATTATTTATTAACTATTTGAAAAAATATACATTCAAAATATGTTTAATGTTGGTTACAATATTTAAAATATGCTAGGGTAAGTTACGAATTATTGGTCAGCAATACATCTTCGGTCATATAAGAAAAAACTATGTAAAAATTATAATTATTACACAGTGCTATCTAATACTTCTGCAAACCGGAGTTTGCAGAAGTATTAGATAGCACTGTGTAATAATAATAATTTTTGTATTGTTTTTTCTTATATGACCGAAGATGTAGAACTGACCAATAATTCGTAACTTACTCTATGTATATTTTTAAATATTTACTAATCATATTAATAAAATGAAAAAAAAATCGAATAATACTTCTCCATTAAAAATTCTAGTTTTAGGTTAGGTTCCAGAATCTCGAACAAAAAATCTTTAAATTAATTTAAATATAACACATTAATTTGATTAAAAATATTTTATATTGTTCTTATGATATTTTCATCTTTTTTGCCAAACCAATAAAATCATCACAGTGAGTAAAGACGTTTTTGTGCTGTTCTTTTAACTGAAGTTAAATATATATACGCCCCGTCGGTGGATCTGCGCTATCGATATATCTATCGTTAGCGCAGATCATCAATAGATAGCGCAACTCACTATGGACAGGAAGTAAAAACAGTAAAGTATACATTTGGTCACTGTCAAAGACCCCCAACAACCCCCTCCCCCGACCCCCGGCCCCCCACCGGACGATACGGCGCATGTCATACGAAAGTAGGTAGGTATTTTGATCGTTGGTACGGTGACGAATTTCCTTGAATACGATTTAACATACACGCACGATATTCAGTTAGTGAGAGTACAGTACGTTTGTTGATAGTCTAATTACTATGGAAACATATCGAGAACGCTTTAAAACATGCTAAAGTGTATAATACCCTGGGTAAATTATACAATTATAGCGAAAATATTAAACAGGTTTCTGTAAAAGAAGCCACATTAGTTTAATAGAAAAAGGGATTTTGTAAATATAAAGTAATATTTAATTCAAATGAATTTCATTTACTCATTTCTAATACACAAAGCTTTAGCGCAAAATTACAAAGCATATACTGATTATAGTCACCGTTGGTATCGACTAAGTCACGTTAGTACTGTTTAATAATGTCCGATGATGGATAAGTAAATAGTAATTCATATGTAGGTACTCAGTCTATGACCTTGCTACAGTGAGCACTGAATCGATGAAGAATTTCATGTTACTTCTATTATACAAAATGAATGAGTCTAACCACTGGTACAGTTATGGAGTATCTTCTGAGTTATTGTACGGTTCCAGATTTCGAACATGTAAGAATTTTATGAAATTGGTATCCGTGATACCAATTAATATAAACGTTAGATTATAATTATTATATATTTTTACCCTAACTTTCCGAGTACTATGAGTGTTCGAGCACTTGACAGTTTCTTTATATGATAATAATAATAAATCATTAATAAATAAATATGGATATGTAACATATGGTTATATATGAATATAATATATAATTGAATAATATGATATTGGAATGAATTTACCATTTAAAATTAAAAACAAGAAGTTGCAAAATATAGATCAGTCCCCGCTGCTTTATCACGGCTTTATTATTTTCTATGAAAAGAAAATCACAAAGAAAATTTATGGCGGGTAGACTGCGTCAGAATGGAGGATCACGTTTAAGAGGTTTATATATATACCGTTTGCAAGATGAAATAAAAATTTAACAAAAACACAGTGTATATATAACATTAATGATATTTTATAGTACGAAGGACATGGTATTAAAATTGAACTTACCACAATTTGACTGGTAACGAAACCCATACCATCTTTGGTCTCCTCGATCAGTGTAGCTCTGTTGCTGTTATCTTTGGTTATTGTGGCCACTAGAACAGGTTTGGCCATGGTTCTGAAGGGTTTTATTCGATTCCTTCCTTCACCATGCCACTGAGTAACCTGTTCAGGACCTTTCTCCTTCAGCATTCCAGCCGCCTGCATCGTGGCTAGCTTTTATGAACCGGTGTTTGAAAATTAGAAAATACTGGCGGCCATGTCCGTGGTTAAAAAATTGGAATTTGGCTTCTTGCGAAGTCTCACTATTATTCTATTTGATTCACACATTTTTGTAATGATTAATTGTCTTCATTTTATTGTTTAATGTAATTCTCTGGAAGAAAGAAAATAAATAAAATAGAAACAAAATAAATAATTAGGATAGATATATTTGAATTTATAGAGAGTTTATTGTATGTAATAATGTATTCTATTTTAAATAGGTTAATTCATAAATATATCTATGTCTCTATATAATAAAGAACAATGTGAATAAATATATTTCATGTCCTACTTTCAGTAATTAGATAAAAATGGAAGAATGTAGTTATGGTACGCACGGCAATATATTGATACGATATTTAATTTTTTTTATTCAATTTTAATATATATTTCATATACAAAATATATCAGTCTATGCAGAAAACTTAATTATTCGAAATGGAATTTAAAAAGTACATTAGTGATAAATCAATGAATAACTAAATCTGAAACACGGACCATGTGTGGGTTGTTAAATACACCAAAGTTAATAACATTGAAAACCTGTTATTTTTTACGGCAGAGTACACTAGTACTATAATAATTAAGTACATTTCACCATTAGAAAGGCTTTGAATAATGTATTGTCACTTTTGCATTATATAATTTATACGGCTAAAAATGGGAGAGACTTTATCAGAACGCGATGTAGGGTAAGTTACGAATTATCGGTCAGTACTACATCTTCGGACATATAAGAAAAAACAATATAAAAACTGTTATTATTACACAGTGCGATCTAATAATAACAATTTTTATATTGTTTTTTCTTATATGACCGAAGATGTAGTAGTGACCGATAATGCAGAACTTACCCTAGTTTAATTTCATAATTTATTTAATTTTAAATTTATGTGTTTTCTGATTGATTATAAATTTTAGAAGCTATCAGGTCATCTTTTCACAGCATCTTTTTAATATAGATTATGTAATACATATTCCACAAGTTGTACCATTTAAGTAAATAAATAATTTGAAAAAATAATGTATGTAATACAGTAAAATTTAACCGAAAATAAAAATAGAATGATGGAAGGAATCGAAACTGGAATATTCCAGATAAGTGAAATGAATCTTTATTTTTTAAATAATACATTTTTCTATTTTTATGCATTTTGTGAAACATTTAAATGTTTATTTTAAAGACTTAAATCAATATATTTTTTAAATGATCTTCAAGATTTTCTTTTATAGATTCTTTTACAATTCTTCTTTTACAATTCTTGACCACTAACATCGAAATCATCTTTAGAAAATCAAGATACAAAAATGACCTAATATTATAAATTTAAATATAATTTATAGATCCTGATTTACTACTTGATTCGATTTTTTTTCAGAAAAATACTTATCATGTAAACATTGCTAATTTTTGTACATTTTTATTTAATAAAGATTATTATTGTTATTATTATCAGTGTACCTCTATTTAGACAGTAACAATATTGATTTAATTACTACAATAATAGCTACAAACCTGTGGTGTATCATAGATCCCATAGCTATTTACCAAATCAATATAGTTTACTTCAAAGGGCTAAATATAGAGCACATAAACAGAGTTAATCTCTCAGCGATCTAAATTAGGTATGGAGTCACTGCCAGGTGAGTTACAGTGACTCTTTTTGTGAATACTGTGACTCACAGTGACTCTTTTTGTGAATACTGTGACTCACAGTGACTCTTTTCTTCACACTGTGACTCACAGTGACTCTTTTCTTCACACAGTGACTCTTTTCTTCACACTGTGACTCGCATGCGTGACTTCAAAGTACATCAAAAATAATCACCTTCATACATCACCAACTAATTAGAGTTCCATACAATAATCATTACCTCAACATTATATGTTTTTAACACCTGAACAGACGTAGAAATTACTCCGGCAAGATTATCCTTTTTTCTTTAGTTGGTGCAGGTCTTAGTGACTTCAGAAGGCGTTGTTTAATCAATGCCCCAATTACAGTATGGTCGAAATGTACAGCTGACCAATGTTCAAATGCATGTACGTACAGGGTGACTATGCAATTACTGTAAACAAAAGGTCAGACAGCCTTCATTCACCGTGAAAAGTACGGAAATAATTATCACAGTTCATAGTATCTATCCTAATAATACCCGTAGTGTGTTTATTTATATATTTATTTATTTGTTGTCCGCTTTTACACTACGGGTATTAAACATGAAGAATGTAACTATGATATGCACGGGAATATGTTGACTTGATATTTAAACTCCCCTGTTTTTATTCAATTTTAAATGTATTTTATCTGTGAAATAAATTAGACTGTGCAGAAAATTTTATTTAATTGAATTCATTAAAAGTAACTCAATAACGGGTAATAAATTGGTATTGATGATTACCCGTTAACGGGAAAGAACACTAGTTGTATTAAAATGATTGAAGAACGTTGTTCTTCATCCCAGAAGGAAAATTCGAAGTGGGTTTATAGAAGATTAATAGGGGATCTAATCTTCTATGGCCCCCATAATTTAATATGATATATGACAGTGACCTAGGCAAGAAGTATTTATTCCTGGGATATTCTCTTAAAATCCCAGGACTAAATTCTTCTTGCCTAGTGACTTATACTAATACTATAATGGATCACTTGTAACTTCTTTTCAATATAATACTCTAAACGATTGCTTGATGTACTAATATTTCTGGCCTACTATTGTGATAGTGTACGTATCATTATGACTTATACACACAAAGAAATTGCTTGGCTATTTATAGGTAGGGTATGTTACTAGTTATCGAGCAGTTACACATTTTCGATCATGTAAGATAAAAATATATATTAACTAGATTACGTGCAGTCGGTAGAGCGCATAACTTTGCCGCCGCTTATAAATGACCTTGACCATCCAAAAATACCTAAGTTATAAATGAACTTGGCCATAACCTTTGACCGGGTCGTTCCCAAAATTTGATAAACGGGTTCTTGGATATTGACCAATCGTCCAACTGAATTTCAGACAATTTGGTTGAATACTTTTTCAGTTATGCGAATAACAAGATTACAAACAAATAAATGTTGTCTAAAATATAACCTTTCGCTTTCTGCGAAGGTAATTATCGTAACTTTTCTTATATATTTTTTCTTATATGATACCCATTCGATTAAAGAACCTAATAATAAAATGGATATCATAAATAGTAAAAACCGAATAAAACACTTATTTACGTACTCATACTCATTATTTTCTTCAATCATTAATTAGTACAGTCATTTATAATGAGTATTTAGAATACATTGAAATAATTTATTCAAAACAGCTAAGATTTAATTGAATTAACCACAAATGTGGAAATATTTGGATTGTAAAAATTATTACCTCACTGTGTCTGTATGTTATTACATACTATGTAGGTCAGTACCTGTAGTTCATCTATTGCTAATTCGATTAATATTATGGGTTTACATTTAAATGTTAGTACGTATTATCAATGCATATATACTGATCTAAACAAATGATTATTTTTTTTAATTATTAATATTAGTGTTACCCGTAGCCATGGCCACTAATTATTAGTTTTTCCTCTATAATTATCAAAGACTTCGGACAGACAGACAGACAGTTCTCTTTTTATACAATATTCCTTTATTATATAATAAAATAATAATACTATTATTATGAAAAATAAACACTTCTGAATACATTCAATTTAAAGGACCAATTTGTTTCTATTATAAAAACCTATATAGTTTGTATGTGGTTGTAATTAAATTAATGGTGATCTTGTTATTCGCATAACTCAAAAAATATTCAACCAAATTACATGCAGTATAGTAGGACGATTGGTCAATGTCCAGCAACCATCTGATTAGATTTGGGAGCGATCAGGTCAAAGGTCAAGGTTATGAAAAAGTCGGAATCGATTTAAACAGCGGCGACGGTATGCGCTCGACGATCGCCCATTCTATTGTAGTTTAAAATGTTGTAAAACTTATAAATGTAGCAAAAATGTAGTTAAAACCAATATTTTAGGTTTCAATGTGGTTGAAACGTTTTGTTTGTTTAACATATGGTCAGGCTACTGCTTCAGGTTTAAAATAGGAGAAATTCAATAATCAGAGATACGTGCGGAGAAACTCCAACTATACTGTATACATTATAGTTAATCAATCATTATTAATTAAAATATATCTAGATTTACTATTTAAAATACATCTATATTACTATTTGATATACATTTGTATTACTATTTTAAATACATCTATATAAATATTTAAAATCTATCTGTATAACTATTTTTATTATCCTCATGACAATCAAAGATAAGTAACATCGATTTGAATGCAGAAATTACCCACAGATATATCTAAGACTGTACATTGTCTATATCTAAAACTGCACATTGACTATATCTAAAACTGCACATTGACTATATCTAAGACTGTACATTGACTATATCTAAGAGTGCACATTGACTATATCTAAGAGTGCACATTGACTATATCTAAGACTGCACATTGACTATATCTAAGACTGCACATTGACTATATCTAAGACTGCACATTGATTATATCTAAGACTGCACATTGACTATATCTAAGACTGCACATTGACTATATCTAAGACTGCACATTGACTATATCTAAGACTGTAACTTGACTATATCTAAGACTGCATATTGACTATATCTAAGACTGCACATTGACTATATCTAAGACTGTACATTGACTATATCTAAGACTGTACATTGACTATATCTAAGACTGCACATTGACTATATCTAAGACTGCACATTGACTATATCTAAGACTGTACATTGACTATATCTTAGACTGTACATTGACTATATCTTAGACTGCACATTGACTGTATCGAACAGCTTAACAGTCACACTAAGTCAGTACCGATGTGGAGCTTAGATAGCTTCATAGTTCAGCGAAATATCGCCTGGCAACGTGAAGTGGGCTATGGAAATTGAGTAATAAGTTATCGGTCAGTTCCACATTTTCGATCATGAAAGAAATTTTATAATAATTAGTATTAAACGTTTATAAATTAGTATTTATTATTCCTGCAGGTATAACGGATATAGTTATACCTGCAGGAATAATAAAATAAAATATAAAATGTCAATTTACTTGTAATTAAAAATAATAATTATAAATATTGTTAAGATTGTTTTATGGGAATTCTTTTTTAAAATAAATATTTAACGATTTAAATAGAATGAAATTTTATTTACATATAAGTGTATAAATTACTTATTATTGCTTAATTACATAATTATTCACGTTATTTTAATTAACTCATATAATGTTATTGCTGCATTATTTGTGTCAGTTTATTAATCCTATTTTCTGTGTACAATTATCAGTTACAAAAGAAAAAGAATTTTCACAGATCTATTTCTAGGTTTTAAGAATATTCATTTACTATTACTTTTATAAAATATTGACAATATGGAGAATTAAATTTGAGTACAAAAAGGAAGTCGAAATCAATTTTGTTCAGCAACTCCTTTAAAAAAATGGAGAGTTTATGTTAGAATAGATGGATTAAATATCTCTAAATCTTTAATTTTTTTAGATTGAATACCTCGAAAATATAGAAATAAATCTGTTGTGTTAACTTCCTTTTTGTACTCAAACACATTTCTCCATATTGTCAATATTTTATAAAAGGAATAGTTATATGTAATTTTATCTGGACATATGAGATAAATTTGTTTACCTTTTTAAATAATCATATTTTTCGGCGAAAGTGTCGTGTGGCGAATGTGTTTTCGGCGAATGGAACGGTCACCAAATTTAAAATATCAACCCTATAGTCTATCCTAACAATATCTGTCGTTTTTATATTAGATTTATATATGTTTATCCCAAAACTAAATAACAAATACGGACTACTCAAATAAATCGAGTTAAATGAATGATAACTTATTCAATAGTAAAACTAATAATCATTAACAAAATTAGAAAAATGTAACCATGTCACCCACTGAATTACATTGAAATAATCTTTTAATTCATTTGTTTTTATTTTAACGAGAAAGTTCACTTAGTTTTTAATGGAAAAATAATGTCCTAATAAGAAGAAAAAAGAAAAAAAGTTCAAACAAATATCTATACCAAAGATTTTATACTACAGTAAGATACACCACTATACCAAATTTGTGTTTCAAAAGTGCATTGGGGCGCCATCTGGATTTGAAAGCGGGAACTAGAGGAACAACAACATTTGGTGTTGCTTAATACAATGAAAGTTTCAGCATTGAGGTAGTAGTAATAAATATATATTAAGGCTATATAAAGAAAGTGTGATAATTGAATTAATTCCATATTTCCTATGTTAACTTTGATGTGCAATGTCATAATCAAGACGGAATGTTGTGGTTGCTTTAGTTCCCGCTTTTGAATCCAGATGGCGCTTTTTAAAATAGAAATTAACGAGAGTGGTGTATCTTACTGTAGTGTAATATCTTTGTTGATACTATTGGAAACCAATGTTTTTAAAGGAAAAGTACATTAGTGAATAATTAATGAACTGATAGAAATATCAATTCTATACATAGTATACCGATAAGAAATATATTAGAAATATTAGATTAGGTTTCCTATAAGGATTTGTCTTAGCCGGGATTCGTTTTTTCTGTTTTAATATGATTTTTTTTCAATTTTGTACTACATATATGCAGATTATGAATAAAGATTATTATAAAATTATAGGCATCCCCCGCTTTAGTTACCAAATCACAACTCATTTTAATTACCAAACGGTAACTAAAGCGATGTAAAGTAACAAGAAATCTATAATTGTTACTCTTTGATTATATATCTCATTTTCTATGAGTTATAATGAAAGAAAATTTGTTTTAGAATTACAGTCACAGTTTATAGTCCCTATTCTATAAAGTTTGGTTAAAGTACTATATATGCCTATTATCAAACAGTGTTTGTGACTGTGACGGAAGTTTAAAGTCGTGAATTTATTAAATGTTTTAAAATCCAACCATAGCTTAACTCTCACTCAGTATAGGTGAGTAATTAATAGATACTTAGATTTCTATAATTATTGTGTTACATTGAACAAACAGCAATTTTATGCTCTGTAGAATATTTTTGGAAGAAGGGTACTAAGTTTCAAATTATTGGTACGTTCTACATTTTCCGTCACGTCAGAAAAGAAAATATAATAATCACAATTATTATTCAACCTCTATTCAAATTGGTATCATGAATACCAATTGAAATAAAAATTAAATAATGATTATTATATAGAGATTTTTACGTGTTCGAAAATATGGAACTGTGCGATAACACGGAACTAACCCTAAAATAGGACATATTGAATTTCTGAACCAATTGCTTCTAATAACCTCATCTGGATTATAATTTAGATGTTTTTTCAGTTACCTACCGTGAATTAATCACTCAAAATTGTCTCTGTTTTCTATGTCTACGAACGGTACTTATTTCGAAACATGACTCGAAATAAGGACCACTTTTGTTAAAGTGAGTTGTACTTAAAGCGAGGCTTGCCTGTATATGAATATGAATGAAGATTGTTATTCATTATTATTTAAAAGGTCAAATGTATACCGATAAAGAAGTACCAACTTTTCAAATCGGATTTCATATTGTATATTAAAATAAATTTCAGTATAAAAATTGAGAAAATTATATTGATTTGAATGAGGAATCAGATATCATTATATTAGGCAACATTCATTAAATGATAAGTGGCATTTTGTTTCTTCGGATTTTATTGATAATTTTTCTATTTGTCATAGTAGGTGTTTAGTTTCATCATTGCTTATCTTGATTATTACTTTCGATATCCAGGTAATAATTACTTCTTCTGTTTGAATCATCTTTATAATAAATAGATTGCTGCCCACTTTTACAAATATATTATTATATCAAGATAGTACTCTCCTTCTCACTCTCACTAGATACTTAGAATCGACAGATACCTTCCTTCTCACTTTTACTAGATACTTAGTATCGACAGATATGTACCTAGGTACTCTAACAACTCTCTTCGTCTCATCTAATTTTCACATCTGCCATGCAAGGACACGTGCACCACATTATCGGAGATGTGTCGGAAGTTATCGGTATGGGTGTCGGTATAGTTATCGGTAGGGGTGGGTATTGTTATCGGTAGGTGTAGGTATAGTTAATTTATTTTGAAGTTAACACGCGTTACCTACAGTTGGTACAGTGTCCGTACCTATATTTATACTAGCAACATTAATGTGGTGTATAATAATGTTATCATGTTTAAAAAGCCGGTTATCATACTTTTAAAGCCAATTATCGCATTTCAGCGTCTGGCTTACATTTTTATGAGTTAACGTATATCTGAAATTGGTTAACATGCGTCTTCTGCTGGTTAACATGCGTCTTCTGCTGGTTAACATGCATCTTCTGCTGGTTAACATGCATCTTCTGCTGGTTAACATGCGTCTTCTGCTGGTTAACATGCGTCTTCTGCTGGTTAACATGCGTCTTCTGCTGGTTAACATGCGTCTTCTGCTGGTTAACATGCATCTTCTGCTGGTTTACAATACATCCCGTGTTCGCATGCTAACTAACATATACTTTTTTCTAATCTACACACCGAAGCATTGTGATCAATAAATAAACAGGGTAACAAACTTATGCAACCACTCTACATGATATAGCAACAAAATAACTCTTCAATATTTTATAGGCCTACGAAAAGCCGCTTAGTACATTTGCTAGAGCTAAGACAATTCGATTCCATTTTTTAACTATTAGTATCTAATATAACTCGAGAATAACATTATATTGAATGGGAATATTCTGGTAAAAATAACTATTTTTGCTCTATTATTTTTAACCATTTACACAACTATTGTTAGTACTGTATATAATACTATTTAAACTACTATTATCAATAGTGTATATTTTATTGTAATGCAGTAGAGGTACAAAATTTTACTATTATCCTTGTATTTATTAATTTTTAGCTAACTATATAAAAAATTTGCAAAAATATACAGCAAAAATATATTGAAAATTTATTTATTAATTTATTCAGTGAATATATTTTTGTTATAATTAGGGCAAGTGCTGAGTTATCGGACAGTTCCACATTTTCGATTTCATAAGAAAATAATAATTGTACCAATAATGACATGCAGATTGCAGATACCATTGAGTATCGTGGATACCGTTGGATATCATTGATACCATTGGATATAATGGATACAATTGTGTATCGTGGATACCATTGGATTTTATGGATACCATTGGATTTTATGGATACCATTGGGTATAATGGATACCATTGGATATCATGGATACCATTGGGTATAATGGATACCAATTATAATAGCGCAAACGGAATTAACTCCACGGATATCACTAAGAATATTTAATTTACTTTTCATATGATAATGTCAATATTGAGTTTAGTATACACACATAATTACTGATTAAGATATAAACACGGTTTGTTAATATTTTTACCATTTAATATTAAGTATACTGAACACTTCTAGAAGCACTCAATCATACCATTCACATTAAAAGAAAAAATCAAAATACCTGATATACAAAACATTTATGTTATTGCTACCTGATATACAATACCTTTGTTATAGTTACCTGCTATACAATACCTTTGTTATTGCTACCTGCTATACAATACCTTTGTTATTGCTACCTGATATACAATACCTTTGTTATAGTTACCTGCTATACAATACCTATGCTATTGCTACCTGATATACAATACCTATGCTATTGCTACCTAATATACAATACCTTTGTTATAGTTACCTGATATACAATACCTATGCTATTGCTACCTGCTATACAATACCTATGCTATTGCTACCTAATATACAATACCTTTGTTATAGTTACCTGATATACAATACCTATGCTATTGCTACCTGATATACAATACCTATGCTATTGCTACCTAATATACAATACCTAAGCTATTGCTACCTGATATACAATACCTATGTTATTGCTACCTGATATACAATACCTATGCTATTGCTACCTGATATACAATACCTATGCTATTGCTACCTGATATTCAATACCTATGCTATTGCTACCTAATATACAATACCTTTGTTATAGTTACCTGCTATACAATACCTTTGTTATTGCTACCTGCTATACAATACCTTTGTTATTGCTACCTGATATACAATACCTATGCTATTGCTACCTGATATACAATACCTATGCTATTGCTACCTGATATTCAATACCTATGTTATTGCTACGTAAAACAACAAATATGATATTCGTTTTATCATCAATTGGTTGGTTATTTGAAAAAAATGGGTATCCAGAACAAGATTTAAATCATACATTTTCAATTTGTAAATAATGTTTAAAAACACGGCATTTGTTTTCAATAATAAATACATCATTTTAGCAAGAACGCATGTTATATGTACACTGTTCTTGAAAACGTGAAAAGACAAAATGGTAAAACGTGAAGCAAAACATAATATGTTTTGGTAGTTACTGTACGAATTATTCATCCAATATCAGTTGGTTTATACACGACTTCACGTGCCTATCTACTTATTAGAGAGCTCATCAATCTACGTACACTGTCATAATAAAACACATGAATATTGTACACACTTTGTTTATTGTACACATAATATGTGGTGCACAAGCAAAGAAGATAAATAATTCACTACCTGCCTCTCTCACAGATCGATTGGCACTGACCCGTGAACGTGAATTGCCACGAAATGAAGGCCATTCATTGGCTGACAGATGCCAGAAGGACCGCCTTGTTATCGAGAAAGCCCCGCCCACAAAGTCATTCGAGTGACCTAGAGTATGTATCAGTCATTCATGAAACTTTCATAGAAAACTATAGTTTAGAAGGTTAACTAAAATAATAAGACCCTGTAGTAGTTTAAATTAGAGTTTTAGAAACTTTGATTTCAAAGAAATGTCATTTGGATTAAATAGAACAGTAAAAGTTTATATTTTTGATCGATTACCATAGCGGAACAAATTTTAAAATAACTCTACGGAGATCACTAATAATATTTGACTTACTTTTAATACGACAATGTAAATATTGAATCAAATATAATTACCTCTGATTAATAACGTTACAATATTATTCCGATTGAAATTAAATTAAACACTTACCTATGCCTATATTTAATTTAATGATGCATATATCTGAAACAATTAATATTAAATTTATACTCACCATATAAATTTTTCAAAAAAAAAAAATCTATAATAAAAATCACTTTTTAGAAATGTAGGTATTATATGATAAAAATGTAATTAAAATATGACAGTGGCATACTTACCTATTGCTGAAATAATTAATAAAGCATGTAATATATATTTATATATTTAAATCAGGCAGTGCGGAGTTAGCATTATATACAAACATCATTCAAATATAGTGTAAATAGTGTAATTTATTTAGTTAAGATATACCTCTATTAAATCAATATTATAAATAATTAAATAAAATCTTAGAAGAAATAAATATGATTTAATTAATATTAAAGTAGAGTTTTAAGGATATATATATTTTTAGGTGTAGGTAATAACAACGTTGTGATGTATACAGTTTAAAAGAAAAAAATAATGGTAATGGATCTGAATTATTGGATTGTTTTACATTTTCAATCTTTAAAGAAAATATCTATAACTATTTATTGGTATCCGTGATAGCTGCAGGTATCATGGATACTAATTAAAATAAAAGTTTTAAAAATAATTATTTGATACATATTGCTAATTTGATCGAAAATGTGGTGCCGTCCAATAACTTATACCGTATATATTTTTTTTAAATGAATAAAATTGAGAAAATTGTACGAAATTTGTAATTTGAAATCACAATATAAATTATCCTAATGCGCTTTGTATTATTCTTAAATATTGAAATAACTATTTAAGAAATCAATCATTCAAACCAAATTGAGTAGCTTTTCAATATTCAATGAGTGATTGTTATTTAAGTTCACATTGTTCGTAGCTATAGTGAAGAGTATGATTTGAAATTCCAACACTAAGTACTCAGTTAGTACTTAGAGAGCCATTTTACCGTGCATTAATATATAACTTTGAACCTTATTGGCTTGACGAGAAACTATTTTAAGTGAAGTTTGTACAGTTAAGTATTATTGATACTTAAAGTTATGGTGAGACAATTCTAGGTCATTTGAATCCCGGTCATTAGATACCCGGTCATTTGATTCTCGGTCATTTGATTCCCGGTTATTTGATTCTCGGTCATTCGATTCCCGGTCATTTGATTCCCGGTTATTTGATTCTCGGTCATTCGATTCCCGGTCATTTGATTCCCGGTCATTTGATTCCCGGTTATTTGATTCTCGGTCATTCGATTCCCGGTCATTTGATTCCCGGTCATTTGATTCTCGGTTCGGTCATTCGATTCCCGGTCATTTGATTCTCGGTCATTCGATTCCCGGTCATTTGATTCCCGGTCATTTGATTCCCGGTCATTTGATTCCCGGTCGTTTGAATCCCGGTCATTTGATTCCCGGTTATTTGATTCTCGGTCATTCGATTCCCGGTCATTTGATTCCCGGTCATTTGATTCCCGGTTATTTGATTCTCGGTCATTCGATTCCCGGTCATTTGATTCCCGGTCATTTGATTCCCGGTCATTTGATTCCCGGTCATTTGATTCTCGGTCATTCGATTCCCGGTCATTTGATTCCCGGTCATTTGATTCCCGGTCATTTGATACCCGGTCATTTGATTCCCGGTCATTCGATTCCCGGTCATTTGATTCCCGGTCATTTGATTCCCGGTCATTTGAATCCCGGTCATTTGATTCCCAGTCATTTGATTCCCTGTCATTTGATTCCCGGTCATTCGATTCCCGGTCATTTGATTCCCGATCACTTGATTCCCGATCATTTGATTCCCGGTCATTTTCTGTAATATTATCGACATTATTCAATTAACATCTTAACATTTACCGGAAATAATGATATTAACATTAGACACACAAATATTTATCCTATTAAAAACACGTTATTCTTAACGGACAAGTTACATTAGTATTCAAATAAGTAAAAAATAATAGTGCTATAAAATTAACGTCTGGAATAAACAATACTTGCATACCTCACTCTTATTACAACTCGCACGTATGACAAGTCAAATAAGTGTGAAGTATGTCCCACAATTGTTACTCCTTATATAGAAAAGTAATTTGAGGATAACTTCGGTAATTCGGTTTTTAGTTTTCAGTTAAGCTGTTTTCGGCCTAAGTATTGCAAACATTGTGGTATGAAGGTGTAATTGATTAGGAATAATTTTGTGGTAAATAGTATAGGTATATTATTTACCATAAAATGATTTTAAATCTACCACATGCATAAATTATGTCGTAAACAACTTAAGAACTAACAAAATGGTCACAGTTACTATTATAATATTTTCAATTCCAGGAGAAATACTTGCTAGAGTAAGTTCCGAATTATCGGTCAGTACTACATCTTCGGTCATATAAGAAAAAACACAATATAAAAATTGTTTCTATTAGATAGTGCTGTGTAATAATAATAATAATTTTTATATCGTATTTTCTTATTGTTCGAAGATGTATATCGAAGAGGACCGATAATTCGTAAGTAACCCTATTCAGGTTCAATATTTATTTAACTTTAATTTGTAATAATAGCTAAAAAAAATAACTAAGATTACATTGAATATATGAAAAATAAATTAGATTAATTAATAGTCTTCATTATCGGTAATGAATTAAAAGAGGCTATTTTGTATTAAGTAATAATTCATTCGTTGCAGCAATCATTTCTAGCTTTTCAATTCTATTCATTTCTGGCAAATGTAAGTGTGTTTTTTAAATATAAGTAGGTATCAATTTGATTTATAAATAAAAATCACATAAAAAAAGTATGCCAAGTGTATACAAGAAATAAATATAATGACTGGGAATCAAATGAAGGAAGAAATTGACCAAGGATCAAAGGTACAGGGATCAATTAAACGGGTATCAAATGGTACGAGGATTAAATGACCGGGTAACAAATGGTACGAGGATTAAATGACCGGGGATCAAATGGTACGAAGATCAATTGACCGGGGATCAAAGGTATAGGGATCAATTTCACTGGGATTCAAAGGTACAGGGATCAATTATACTGGGATCGAATGGTACGGGGATCAATGGACCAGCCACCGGTGGGGCCATAGAAGATTAAGAGGGGACAATCTAAAACGTTTTTTAGAATTCTATGAATTGCATAGTTGTATATTTGATAATTTACAATAAAAATATGGAATATTTAATTGCAAGATATGTATTTTATGTTTTGTATCATATTAAAGTTTAAAATATGCCAAAAAGTACGCTATTTCATAAATAACATTCTATATATGCTATAAATTTTCCAACAATATGTTTGTTAGTATGGTATTTTGATTATAATTATCGAAAAATTGAAAACTATATTAATCAAGTAATCAATTAATTTTATTAACTAATTAGGAATTTGTTTAAATTGACAATTGAAATTTAATATAATTTATAATCATTATATATCCTCTTATTTACAGACACTATCATTCCAAATGTGATTTTACAATACATTTCAAGGCGAGTGTTAAATCACTGACTGTAAATATTAATGTTTTGTATTTCATATAAAGTTTTTCAATTGGAATACTCGCTTTATTTCACAATAAATACACACTGGCCTTGGCCTCACTAGTACCTAGCATGCAAATCATATCTCACTAAGTAATGACATGGTATTAATGCTTAACATTAGGCTGAGCATCGAGTTATTGGACACATACACATTGTCGATCACGAGAGAGAAGGGTCTATAATAATTATTATACATTTGATTAATTGGTATCAATGATACCAGTCTACACATCAAAATAAAGCTAAAATAATAATTATATACTTGTAGGTATCATGGATACAAATCAAAATAAAAGTAAAATAATAATCATTACATAATTTTTCTTTCATGATCGAAAATGTGGAACTGTTCGATAACTCGTAACTCACCCTAATGACTCAAACCACTTAGAAGACTAATTTCAAAATGACATAAAGAAGATTGAAGTAGCCCATTATTATTAATGGATGCCTTATGTTAACCCCAACATTCCGAATACTGTTAGTGACAGTACCATTAATTATATAGATAAATTATTTTCAATATAAAAGTATGCACTAATTTACTATTCATTTTATAAGAGTACTAATATGTATAATCAATTTCCAATAAGTAGATTTCAGAAAAAAACGTATATATGTTTTTTTTAACCGTTTAACGTTTTACAAAACCGGTTTTTGATACCTATTTTAGTAACTAAAAAGGAATAAAAGTTCAAGTTTAAGTATGGTGAAATAAATAAGTAGGCATAGTTACAATGTAATGTAAATCGATATAGTGATTAATCGTTCTGGAAATAATATATACATGAGTCAAGCAATGCATGTAGCTGCAGTAAAATGAGTCATGCAATGCATGTAGCTGTAGTAAAAAGAGTCATGCAATGCATGTAGCTGCAGTAAAATGAGTCAAACAATGCATGTAGGTGCAGTAAAATGAGTCATGCAATGCATGTAGCTGCAGTAAAATGAGTCATGCAATGCATGTAGCTGCAGTAAAATGAGTCAAACAATGCATGTAGGTGCAGTAAAATGAGTCAAACAATGCATGTAGGTGCAGTAAAATGAGTCATGCAATGCATGTAGGTGCAGTAAAATGAGTCATGTAGTGCATGCAAAGTGTGAAAAAAGAATATTACAATAATAAATGGATTAAACTGACAAATGTGCATCCAAAAAATATGCAGATATTTCCAAATGAATGCATTTGCTAAACATAACGTGTAAAGTTTGAAATTTGAATAAATCTGAACTACGGAAACTAATATAGAGATATTTTTAGAGTTGATAGTACTGAAGAATGTTTTTGCCTATACTATAATTACTTAAGTTATTAACATTTAGAAAAATTAAATTTAGGTTGGTAGTGAAAGTAAAGGTTATTGATTTTACTGATAGGTTGTCTAGAAAAGTTTACTTCTAGTTAAAAAATGAGTATGTTGAATAGAGTTGAATGAGGTTGAATACTCACGTAATATGGATTGTATCTTGGAAAGGGTTTGATGCTTTTGAAGGAGACGTGGGCGATAGTACCATCAGGATTGAGTCGCTCTAGCGGTAGTTTCTTGTACTTTTTCTTCTTGTTCCTCACCAAGATAGCTGCCTGCATCCTTAGTCCATGCCACAGTAGTGGGTAGTGGAAAGTTAATACTAGGACTAGTGGCACTAGGTATGTGTCCAGTCACTTGATGTACGAACTAGATGTGTCCAGACACTTGGTGTACGAACTAGGTATGTGTCCAGTTACTTGATTTACGAACTAGATGTGTCCAGACACTTGGTGTACGAACTAGGTATGTGTCCAGTTACTTGATTTACGAACTAGGTATGTGTCCTGTCACTTGATGTACGAACTAGGTATGTGTCCAGTTACTTGATTTACGAACTAGATATGTGTCCTGTCACTTGATGTAAGAACTAGGAAATTAGGTATGTGTCCAGTGATTTGATGAACCAACTAGGGGTACGTGTCTAGGTACGAGCTATAAATATTTAAGTAAGTGTTCAGTAAAATAATATTTCACTAGGTATCTAGGTATGTGTCAAGAATTTGGTGTGGTGATAGTAACTGAGTAGGTATCTAAATTATCTAGGTAGTGGCGAGATTAGAGAAGTAGGTAGTTAGGTAGGTAGGCAGGTAATTGTGGTGAGGATAAAAAAGTAGGTAGGTATGTAGTTATATGTGGCGAGGTTAGAGTAGTAGTTAGGTATTTGTGGCGAAGTTAGAGAGCTAGATAGGTTCTTGGAAACAAGACTTGAGATCAGACACCGAGGATGTTGTTTATATTCTGATAACTACTCTATAGAAGTTAGCAGATTTTGGTAGATTTTCTTGGGAAACTTTTATGTTTTTGGTTTCAGGAGACTATGGTATATTTATTATTACACAATTTCGTTTATGAATGGGTATGATTATGGATAAAAATTTGTGTGTTGTGGTTTGGGAGCTTAGAATTAGGTACAAATATCGGAAACCCGAAATCGCTGCAGGAAACTAGGGAGGCGGTACGCTTGGTATGAACCACAGTGATTGTCTGGCCATAATGATTATATTTTTTGAAACCAAACACCAGCTTTAGATAGTTTAACTTTTTCGTTTTTAAATTAAAATTTACTAATTTATGTAATAGTAATACACTGATACGTAGTAGATGATATATAGTTTTCGCAATAGATTGAACACAATAAAATTGTTTGAGTGACAATGTTAATTTAATATCCACACTTATTATGCCAATAAATAGATATGTGATAAATAGCACAAAGAACACCAACAACAACGTTACAACATTAATAGTTATCACATTTCAATACTGTTCACTTCACAAATAAAAATATCACTATTGTAGGTAGGTAGCACATCATGCATGATTCCACTGGTATGTACGCTTAGCTAGGGTGTTTGTGTGTGTGTAGGTGTACATACGGTACATTTGTAACCCTAGTTAGGTGATAGGGGTGGGTAGGGATGGTTGGACGAAGGGTTAGATCCTGGTACTAGACGAACAAAAAGCACCAAACCTGCAAAGACACCATCAAATGTCAGTTATTATATCTACAAAATATAGGTTCATTCGTGGGAAGAGTTTCAATTGAACAAACTACATTTTATAGTACAGCACATATAGATATGAGTCAGTAATATAAACTTTAGGAATTCTACACTATCGGTTCGACTAGAGGGAGATTTATACATACAAGAATCAGAAAACGAAATTCTCCAGTAGTTTCATACTGAATTATAAAGACACCTTGAAGGCCAATAAGAATTAAACATGTGAATTGAATCGGTGTGTTCTGTAGAATTGAAGTATGACATGTGTATTGGGAAATTACCTTTTAGCTTTTTGTGTAAGATAAGGTATATTTAAAAATAAATCAGACCATGCATTAGAATAAAAGAGGCATTAAATAATGATACTGGTGAAGAAATGACTATTTTAGACTTAGGTGTACCACAAGGAAGTATTTTTGGTTCATTATTGCATTTGCTGTATATTAATATCAATTTATATATTATTTAGTAGGTGTTTTAACCAGTCTTGATCATATCGCTGATGTTTAACGGAAAGTAAATATAAGAAAGTGGTTTGAAAAGCAGTTAGATAGGTAAGCGGTTATAAAAATAAGTTTCCCTACCACTGTGCAGTGGCAATGCTCATGAATGCAGAAAAGCTATATTGTGAATACAGTCAGTCATGCAAATACAGTTATGTGGTGATAGTGAATGAAACCTACCAGTCTACCTAACTCATATCCTCTAAGACTGGAAGAAGCTTTAAAAAAATAGATTAAAATATTCATATTCCAACAAATTACAGCAGTTTGAGGGCCAAGTTATCCCGTTTTTTTAACCATGGGATAAAAACGATACAAAAACAAGTATCTTGTTTAAATGTTAATGAAGAAAATTGCCATTCACTTACGTCATTTAGTTTTTTTTTTTTTTTTTTTTTTTTTTGGGGGGGGGTGAACATTATTTGGCTATACTCTTAATTTATATACATATATAATGTTTAAACAAAAAATAAACTTTCAAAGTACCTGTTACACTTGATTGGGTGTCACAAGTACATCATTTTCCGCCTGGCAGTTTTCCGCTTCGGCAATTTTTCGATTGACATTTTTTCATCTTGGTAGTCTTAATAAGTTACTTATGAGGTACCAAAATAAGTATCGTAAGTGTATGAGTAACAAGTACACCAGTAAGTACCTCAACCAGTCGTTATTGTACCCAAGTGCTATAATTATCTAAAGTTTGCATGTAAGTGCTATAACTACTGCTATTTATAGCATTAACGAAGTAACTAAACGCAAATGAATTACTTTAACCCCAAACGAAATGGGAGGACGAATTAACCTCAGTTCAGGTAATATTTATCCATTTCAATTATTTATATAAACTATAAATAGATATCGCATGAAGACTCTTCTCAAAATCTAGCGGAATATTATTTGTATCATAATGCTGGCACGAATTATTTTGGTATTCATGACTTTTATTATAAAAGAATTTTCTGAATTTGAAATATGTTGTGTAACGTTTTCGCCGTTTTAAAATAACAGTGAAATAGATCAGTGATGGTTAAACCTTTCTCTGCCTTCAATATGAAGCCCCTGCCTTCAATATGAGGCAGGGGCTTCATATTGAAGGCCCTAAGGAAATGGTACCTTCTTCCTGATAACTGAGGGTTAAGTGCATTGGTCTATTCTTAGATAACAGAGCCGTCTGTGGTTAAAAAGGTAACTAGAGAATGGACTAGGGAAAAGAGGGTAACTAGGGAAAAGAGGGTAACTAGGGAAAAGAGAGTAACTAGGGAAAAGAGGGTAACTAGGGAAAAGAGGGTAACTAGGGAAAAGAGGGTAACTAGGGAAAAGAGGGTAACTAGGGAATGGACTAGGGAAAAGAGGGTAACTAGGGAAAAGAGGGTAACTAGGGAAAAGAGAGTAACTAGGGAAAAGAGGGTAACTAGGGAAAAGAGGGTAACTAGAGAAAAGAGGGTAACTAGGGAAAAGAGGGTAACTAGGGAATGGACTAGGGAAAAGAGGGTAACTAGGGAAAAGAGGGTAACTAGGGAAAAGAGGGTAACTAGGGAAAAGAGAGTAACTAGGGAAAAGAGGGTAACTAGGGAAAAGAGGGTAACTAGAGAAAAGAGGGTAACTAGGGAAAAGAGGGTAACTAGGGAATGGACTAGGGAAAAGAGGGTAACTAGGGAATGAACTAGGGAAAAAAGGGTAACTAGGGAATGGACTAGGGAAGAGAGGGTAACTAGGGAATGGACTAGGGGAAAGAGGGTAACTAGGGAATGAACTAGGGAAGAGAGGGTGAATAGGGAATGGACTAGGGAAAAGAGGGTAAATAGGGAATGGACTAAGGAAAAGAGGGTAATTAGGGAATGAACTAGAGAAGAGAGGGTGAATAGGGAAAAGAGGGTAACTAGGGAAAAGAGGGTAACTAGAGAATGGACTAGGGAAAAGAGAGTAACTAGAGAATGGACTAGGGAAAAGAGAGTAACTAGGGAATGGACTAGGGAAAAGAGGGTAACTAGGGAATGGACTAGGGAAAAGAGGGTAACTAGGGAATGAACTAGGGAAGAGAGGGGGAATAGGGAATGGACTAGGGAAAAGAGGGTAACTAGGGAATGGACTAGAAAAGAGAGGGTAACTAGAGAATTGACTAGGGAAGAGAGGGTAACTAGAGAATGCACTAGGGAAAAGAGGGTAACTAGGGAATGAACTAGGGAAAAGAGGGTAAATAGGGAATGGACTAGGGAAAAGAGGGTAAATAGGGAATGGACTAGGGAAAAGAGGGTAAATAGGGAATGGACTAAGGAAAAGAGGGTAATTAGGGAATGAACTAGAGAAGAGAGGGTGAATAGGGAAAAGAGGGTAACTAGGAAAAAGAGGGTAACTAGGGAAAAGAGGGTAAATAGGGAAAAGAGGGTAAATAGGGAATTGACTAGGGAAAAGAGGGTAACTAGGTAATGAACTAGGAAAAAGAGGGTAAATAGGGAATGGACTAAGGAAAAGAGGGTAATTAGGGTATGAACTAGAGAAGAGAGGGTGAATAGGGAAAAGAGGGTAACTAGGAAAAAGAGGGTAACTTGGGAAAAGAGGGTAACTAGGGAAAAGAGGGTAACTAGGGAAAAGAGGGTAACTAGGGAAAAGAGGGTAACAAGGGAAAAAAGGTTAACTAGGGAAAAGAGGGTAACTAGGGAAAAGAGGGTAACTAGGGAAAAGAGGGTAACTAGGGAAAAGAGGGTAACAAGGGAAAAAAGGGTAACTAGGGAAAAAGAGGGTAACTAGGGAAAAAAGGGAACTACGGAAAAGAGGGTAACTAGGAATGAGAGGGTAACTAGGAAATGGACTCAGGAAATGAAGGTAACAAGGGAATGGACTAGGGAAAAGAGGGTAACTAGGGAAAAGAGGGTAACTCGGAAAGATAGGGTAACTAGGGAAGAGAGGGTAACTAGGCAAGAGAGGGTAACTAGGAATGAGAGGTTAACTAGGAAAGAGAGGGTAACTAGGAAAGAGAGTGCAACTAGGAAAGTGAGGGTAACTAGGAAAGAGAGGGTAACTAGGAAAGAGAGGGTAACTAGGCAAGAGAGAGTAACTAGGAAAGAGAGGGTAACTAGGAAAGAGAGAGTAACTAGGAAAGAGAGGGTTTCTAGGCAAGAGAGGATAACTAGGCAAGAGAGGGTAACTATAGGCAAGAAAAGGTAACTAGAAATAAATTGGAAGTATCACCTTTATATATAGCCACAAATAACTATGCATTAGTGACATTACCGTATCGAAGTAGAGCTGTACAGTCTTATTTAAATGTCAGTGTTATTAACCTACTTATATTAATATACAGTGTGTCCACCTAAAATGTATACAATAAATCTACATATTCATCATTTCACGATAATATGCATAATATATTATTACCATAAATACGTGGATTAATTGATTACGTAATAATTATATTCAATGGCAGTGGATACATTTTCGGTGGATACACTGTATATATGGTAGCATTATATAGGAACTATAATTACTATTCCTCCTTGTTTATAGGGAAAGTTCTGAATTATAGGTAAATACTACATCTTCGGTCATATTAGAAAAAACAATATAAAAATTGTAATAATAACAATTTGTATATCATATTTTCTCATAAGACCGAAGATGTAGTACTGACCGATAATTCAGAACTTACCCTAGTGTGTAGATAGAGAAATTGGAAAGCTTCAGAGCTCCCTTTCCTTATCTTTCCTACATTTTTCAGTGAACTGACTGAGAGTGAGTCTCAAGGATGAACTTCTTAGGCTACTGATAAGATAAAAAAGATAAGACCAGAGAAGGGTACAGTCTAACATGATTCTTTTAATCTTTAGGACTCTGTTTTGATTAACTAAATTATAGTTTTAAGAGCACCACAGAAAAATATATGAAATTAAAAAAAATATATATTTCGTTACGTTAACAAATGTATGAATTGTTTTGATGATGACTAACATTAAATTCAGATTTTAATTTACTTTGTTCAGGAAAAGCATCTTTTTGTAAAACAACTATCAATGTTGTAAATAAACCATGCAGTGAATGGTTAGTTATAATATATAGAATAGTTTAATGGAAGAATATCATAAAAAAAAGTACAATAAATATGATGGGAATGGGGTAAGTTCTGAGTTATCGGACGGTGCCACATTTCCGACACTAGCGAACTTTTTTCTTACTTTTATTTTAATTGGTATCCATGATTCCTGCAGATATTATGGATACCAATGGAAATTAAAAGTTAAATAACGATTATTTTTTTTAATGAACGATATTGTGGAGCCAGTCAATAACTCGGAACTTACACTAAAATGCTAGAATGGTTAGATACAAAATAAATAAAAATTTTGTGTTTGCAGACAATTCAGAAAGAGTAAAATAATTGTGTTTAAATATTGTTACATTTTTATATAATAAATAGGTATTTAATAAATTTATATATATCACTCGAGTTGAATATTATAAATATAGGTACAGTCCACAATTAGGGTTTCATGCACTGTAACCAGGCCAATTCACATGAAAACAAATTATTCTGATCATATATGCTACTCTTTTACATTATTTTGACATCACATATTCCGGGTATAAACCAAAGTACATAAACAAAAATAACACATAATTAAGGTTGTGACAATATGCGTTTAAAATTATAGATCCTGGAAATATTATAGACGGAATGAATTAAAGAGTATTGAATCGTTCTAAACCAGCGGTATATAGTATTCGATACCATTTCATTTCGTCTATGATATTCTTAAGATCTATGATTTTAAATGCATATTGTCTCAACCCTACTCATAATCTTTACGAATTTATAAATGTGAACTGGCCTGGTCACATACCATCAACCTTACTCACCTCCTTGAGTAACTTGCTAAAAAGCTCTCCCTTGGAGTGGTAGGTTCTGACTTTCTCTTCACCAGCAGCTGTGCTGATGGCTGGTAGCTTGTGTCCTGGTGCTGGGGCTGTGGTTTTCTGCTTGGAAGCTTCTGTGGGTTTTATTTTGTGTCTCTGGTCTCTGATTCTTCGACTGGCTCCGATTGCCCCGTACATTGTGATAGCACTTGGTGATTGGAATATCTGAAAAGAAATCTGTACTATAATAAGAGCCGCGTCCGTCTGTCCGTGTGTCACACTTTAATTAGGAAATACATATTAAAAGGAAAAACAAATCATTTGTGGCAGTATCATGACTACGGACTACATTAATATTGACACTAATTATTTAAAAAAAATATATTGTGGCTTTTAAGAGATTTTTTTGTTTTTCACAACGTTTTTGTCTCTGAAGAAATTGTTGTTAAACCCATTTCGTATGTATCCATGCTAAGCAACGCTTTTGAAGCGTTGAAAACACTGCAAAAACGTTCTTGTGACATCACCCTAAATCAAAATATGTGTATCCATAATACAAACTTCCATTCGAATATAATTTAGATTCAATAACAGGTACTGTACTAGTAAATAAATCTAGAGGTGACGAAGAGGAAGGAAATTTACAAAGTATACAAAATTCATATTTTCAAAAATGTTACTTGTAGATATCATGAAATAGTACGAGAACACGAGGTAAAATTTATAAGATTTTAAAATATAAATAAATTAGAAAATTGTGATTCGTGAAATTAGCATAATGCAGTGACTCTTCTCTGTGATAGTACATCAAAACAGTGATTCTTTTCTCTGATAGTACATCATCACAGTGACTCTTTTCTCTGATAGTACATCATCACAGTGACTCTTTTCTCTGATAGTACATCATCACAGTGACTCTTTTCTCTGATAGTACATCTTCACAGTGACTCTTTTCTCTGATAGTACATCATCACAGTGACTCTTTTCTCTGATAGTACATCATCACAGTGACTCTTTTCTCTGATAGTACATCATCACAGTGACTCTTTTCTCTGATAGTACATCATCACAGTGACTCTTCTCTGTGATAGTACATCAAAACAGTGACTCTTTTCTCTGATAGTACATCATCACAATGACTCTTTTCTCTGATAGTACATCATCACAGTGACTCTTTTCTCTGATAGTACATCTTCACAGTGACTCTTTTCTCTGATAGTACATCATCACAGTGACTCTTTTCTCTGATAGTACATCATCACAGTGACTCTTTTCTCTGATAGTACATCATCACAGTGACTCTTTTCTCTGATAGTACATCATCACAGTGACTCTTTTCTCTGATAGTACATCTTCACAGTGACTCTTTTCTCTGATAGTACATCATCACAGTGACTCTTTTCTCTGATAGTACTTCTTCACAGTGACTCTTTTCTCTGATAGTACATCTTCACAGTGACTCTTTTCTCTGATAGTACATCATCACAGTGACTCTTTTCTCTGATAGTACTTCTTCACAGTGACTCTTTTCTCTGATAGTACATCATCACAGTGACTCTTTTCTCTGATAGTACTTCTTCACAGTGACTCTTTTCTCTGATAGTACATCATCACAGTGACTCTTTTCTCTGATAGTACAACATCACAATGACTCTTTTCTCTGATAGTACATCATCACAGTGACTCTTCTCTCTGATAGTACATCATCACAGTGACTCTTTTCTCTGATAGTACATCTTCACAGTGACTCTTTTCTCTGATAGTACATCATCACAGTGACTCTTTTCTCTGATAGTACATCATCACAGTGACTCTTTTCTCTGATAGTACATCATCACAGTGACTCTTTTCTCTGATAGTACATCTTCACAGTGACTCTTTTCTCTGATAGTACATTATCACAGTGACTCTTTTCTCTGATAGTACATTTTCACAGTGACTCTTTTCTCTGATAGTACATCATCACAGTGACTCTTTTCTCTGATAGTACATCATCACAATGACTCTTTTCTCTGATAGTACATCATCACAGTGACTCTTTTCTCTGATAGTACATCATCACAGTGACTCTTTTCTCTGATAGTACATCATCACAGTGACTCTTTTCTCTGATAGTACATCATCACAGTGACTCTTCTCTGTGATAGTACATCAAAACAGTGACTCTTTTCTCTGATAGTACATCATCACAATGACTTTTCTCTGATAGTACATCATCACAGTGACTCTTCTCTGTGATAGTACATCAAAACAGTGACTCTTTTCTCTGATAGTACATCATCACAGTGACTCTTCTCTGTGATAGTACATCAAAACAGTGACTCTTCTCTCTGATAGTACATCATCACAGTGACTCTTTTCTCTGATAGTACATCTTCACAGTGACTCTTTTCTCTGATAGTACATCATCACAGTGACTCTTTTCTCTGATAGAACATCATCACAGTGACTCTTTTCTCTGATAGTACATCATCACAGTGACTCTTTTCTCTGATAGTACATCTTCACAGTGACTCTTTTCTCTGATAGTACATTATCACAGTGACTCTTTTCTCTGATAGTACATTTTCACAGTGACTCTTTTCTCTGATAGTACATCATCACAGTGACTCTTTTCTCTGATAGTACATCATCACAAT